>AYEL01087087.1:0-14421 GCA_000484575.1 Olivierus martensii
TCCAAAAATTTTATTTATTTTTTGTTTTTTTATATGTTCTGAAAATAACAAGTAACTGAATGAAAAACCATTTTATTTTTCATTATAACAATATTCAGATATTTTTGAATGCACTATTTCTACTTATTCAGTAATATTAAGAAGAATTTCTGCAAGTCAAATTTATATAATTATTATGTTAAATTACATTATAATAATATAATTTTGCTAAATCTTTATTTTTGTACTTAAAAACATTATAATATAACAATTAAAATTTGTTTGTTTTTTATTTTCATTTTTGGAAAATTGCATATATCAGGAAATATCTACATAATGAAAACAATGAAATTCAAAGAAAAATAAAATTAACTATTTTAATGTTTGTAATATAACTGCATAATGCAAAAAGTTTCTAAGTGATATAAATAAGTTTTATTTAATGCTTGTTACTTTAGTGCTACTAAAATTATTTTAAAAAGAATATATATTTGTTATGGCATAAGAAATATGATAAATATTAAAAAAAAAGTAAATCTTTTTAATAATATAATTGCAGATCTCAAAATTTTATAGTTTACAATTAAATCATGATTAAATATATTTCTCTTAATACGATGTAATCATAAAAATAATGCTAATCATCAGATATAGTAGACTATCAGAAAGATTAATTTGTTGTTTTATTATTTATTCAATAAATTCTGTAATTATTCAAACTATAGAAAATTAAATTATTTATATATCTAATGAATATATTTAAATATTGAAAAAATATATCTAATTTATACATGGCAATATGCTAAATGATAATTATTAGAACATACAAGTAAGTCCTTGACTTACAAACATTCATATGGATGATGATGTAATCAGTAAATTCTGTGAATGGTCAATGCAATTCACATGGGTTCAAGTCCATGAGCAATGATTTGATATAAACATCCTTATATTAAACCAATATTTATAATAAATAATTTAAAATTATTATAGTTTTAAGATCTATAATAAATAAAAAATATGAAAATTATTTAAAATTCATATTTTTAACAAAAATTTTAGTAATGATATAATATTTATATAGATTTAAAAAATTTTTTTAAAATTTATTTCCTTATAGAAATAATCAATTTTCATACAGTTCAAACTGCTTCTACTTAATCAATTTTCATTGAAATCTTAGAATTATATTAATATATTTTTATTTATGAAGTTTTTAAAATGATCTTAAATTCCAAATGAATATTGACATAAATATATCATCTCACAAGTACAAACCATATAAAATTTTCCATAAGGAGTCTATAAATCCAATTTTCCTAGAACTGTAAATGAGGTGATGATTCATTTAATGATACAACTCAAAAATATTTTTGGTAGAACTCATCTATTAATTTTTATGCAGACTATTGGGAATTCCAAAGGTATCACACAGCAATTTATAAACATAGTACAGTAAAATCAATTTGATGAACTTTTATAAATTTTGAAGATTCTTACATGATTCTGCTACAAGAAAGAAGCCATTCTAAATTAAAAAAATTTTATTCTATATTTGAAAAATTTTGTTCAAACATACAAGATATTATATTATTTGTTTGAAAGTTTTACTATAAAAAAAAAAATTCGAAATATCATTGATTTTCATCAATGAAAGAAGTATTATGAGTTACTTAAAAGTAGTAACTTACTATTTTTAAGTAATAGGATCTTAATATTAAGATTTTAAATCTCTTTGAAGATTGCAAATAACTGATAACTGCCAAATCCTTTTTTATTTGCTCTAAATATTCTTTTATAAATTCTAGGAATTCAAGTAAAGATTTAAATATTGAAGAAGAAATTTTAGAAAGCAAAAGTCAAGAGACACCCTTAACATTATACTGCATTTTTATATTTTAAAACAAAACTATTGATTGACTGGAATTTTTTAACTTTGAATAATTTCTATGTCACCATTCATTACATCACATCATTATTCAACTATATATAGCTATAATAATTTATAAAATTGTGAGTAAAATTCATAATTTTTGAATTTTATTCAAAAAATAATTTGGAATTATTTCAAAATTTCATTAAACTGTACACTTTATTGTAATTATAATGTTCTGTTTTAAATAGCATGTAGAACTGCTTTAAAATAATAAACTGTGATATTTTAGCAAATGAAGACAAAAAAGCATTTTCTAGCAGCTAAGAACAATTTATTTACAACAACAAGTGAAAGAATAAATCAATCATTCTTAACTGCTAAAAAGTGCTTTTTTTGTCTTAATTTGCTAAAATAGTCTAAGTAGAAGCAGTTTTCTAATCTAGCATAACTGTGCTTATCATTTATATATGTAAATCTTATAGTTAAGTTTTAAATTAAGATTTTCCTAACAATAAGATAAAGACCTAATTTTTTTAATATCTTAAGTTTATTTTCCAGTTCAAATGATAATTAAAAAACAAACTAAAATCTAAAATGTCTTGTTATCATCTTAATTAGGCAATAAAAAATTATGGATTCTCAGTTTATTTTTTATAGTTAGTTATTTTTTAATTATTTTCTAAATATCTGAAAAAATTATATTTAAAAATATTAAAACTAGAAAATGATTTTATTAAATAATGATTTGTTTTTTCCATCTATATAAGATTCTATTTAGAATTTTGACCTTGAACAATTATATAATACAGATTATTTCTAATATTTTTTTATATATTTTAAATGACTGATGTGTTCTATATTATGTTTAGAGCTTTAAAAATATAAATAAAAAGTATATCTATTGAACTTTAATATTATAAATGAAATAAGTTTTACAGATATTCTTATTAAATTTTAAATGATTATACATTTATTTTCATGATTTTATGCGTGCAAATTTACTAATAGAATCTTATATATAAATTATCAAACAAATTTTAATAAATTATTTTAATATAAATTATATAGTTATGGATGACAAGATTTAGAGCTTAATAATTTTATAGCTTTGATATTTTATAAAATATTCCTTAGCATGAAAGATTTATGATAAAATAGTTTAAATTCTAGTTTTTGAATCTCATAAAATTGCAACTGTTAAAACAAATATATTTTAGATGTTACTTTGATATTAACAGTTTCTTATACTTCAAAATTTTACACGAAAACCTTGACAGCATTCATCACTACTGTTTATAGTCAAGGCAATTTGTAATTTTAAAATTCACAAAATTGTTTTTATATTAAAAATATTGTATATAATTTATTCTGTTAATATTGCATTATAAAATTTTTGCAGAACTAAATGAGATATTAATCATTTTTTTACACAATATACAATATGATAAAATAAGACAAATCTGATCTGTCATAAATTTAAAATATTAAAAGAAAATTATATTTAAAAGAAATATCTTTTTTTATTCAATTATATTGTTAAAAAGCAATATATTTAATGATTAAAATTTTTATTTTTTAAATACATAAAAAAAAAAATTAACTTAAAAGGAATTAGAGGAAAATTATTAATACTATATATAATACATATATTACAAACACACAATCTTTAAAATCTGTAAGGATTATAAAAAACATCTACACAGCAGACATAAACACATGTCAACCTTTCCTTGTGATAAGTATTGTCAAAAACAGTTTACCTGAAAACAACCAGAAACCTGATTTAAAGTTCCTGTACCAGAATCCAGATCACACATTTGAAATATCTTTACAGAAATCATTAAACTACTAAAATAATGCACTTTTAATATTAAATTTCTTTTGTATTTATCTGTTGTTAGAATAAAAAGTTGATTTTTTTATAATGAAAAACATGTTTATATTTTGATATATGCTAGTTTTAAGTTTGGTTATATTTAAATCTTTTAATATTATATTCACATAAGTTATATTAATTATTGAAAACAAAACTAGAAATAGAATTATGCGGAAAAAAATGAAAAACATTTTTGCTATTAATATTAATTTGTGATGATTAATAAAACAGTAATAAAACTATTACTAGTAAACTAAAATTTTAATCATGTTTTAGTTTGAAATTAATGAATTTTATAAGTTATAATGATCATATTAAAATGATATATCAAATGAAGATGTTTAATTTGAGAATTCACAAAGATTTGATTAAAATACAAGATTTAATTCCTAAAAATTTTCGTTAAATTCATGCATATAGTGTTAACATAGACATCATTAATTATTCAGAAGAAACTCAAACATGTTTATTACCTGTTTAATCTTAGCTTTCTCTTGTTCTTTGTGTAAAATTCGATTTAATTCCGCCTTCTTCTTGGCTTGTCTCTTAGAAGGATCCGCCATCTTTAGAAGTATTAATATGTGAAGGAAGCCACTGCGTCATCGCTACTATTTACTAAATTATATTTTACGATTGGTTTATTTTATTGACGTCATAAATTATTTATTAAATTCTCTCTCTTAATTGGATGATTTCTCGTCACGTGCCGAGTTTTGAAATTAGAAGAAAAAAATAAAAAATAAAAGATGTTCCGTTTCGATTTAAAAACTAAAACAGTATTGGTTAAAATATAAAAGATATTTTAAGATATGAAGATTTATTTTATCTGTATTTATATGTTCATTTTATTGAATTTAAAATATTGCATATATTTATTTTTTTTTTATAGAAATGTTGCAGATCAAGACATCGATTATGTAATGAACTGACCCGCGCCAAATGTAGGTGAATCACGTGGTCAGTTGAGGTTTGTTGACATTTGTGATGTTAGTTTTTCAAGTGTTTAAAAAAATGTTCGTAGGAAATGGACGTGAAAAAGTCAGTGAAAGCGTTCATTTTTGATGACGATAAAACTGGTGAAACACTTGTTATGACTATTTATGAGGTATATTTATCGTCAGTTTCATTTAATTATAAGTATTTTGAATATTTATACAATCCTTTCATTTTCAGTATATTAATCCCTCTTATGGAATGTATGTTTGGCCAAGTTCACCTGTATTGGCACAGTTTGTATGGCATAATAGAAATTTCATCAAAGATAAAACAATATTAGAGGTAAATTTACAAGATATTGATAATAGGATAACCAATTATAAAAAGTAAAATGTTTTTTAACAAAAATTAAATTTGTTATTATACAAAAATGAATAAACTTAGCTGACCAAATTAGTTTTTGATAGTTAAATAATAATTTAAGGATTATTGAAATAGTTATATTTTTTATAGTTTAGCCTGTTTTCAATAGTATTTGTTATTTTATTTTTTCATTCTTCATAGTTAAATTTATTAAAATAAATCATTATTATCAAATGATTATTTTATCTTGATTTTATTTAATTTACAAAGTTAGAATAATTTTAATTATGAATTTTGATTACAGTTCAGTTTATCTAAGTTTAATTTTAATTTTTATTTCAATTATATTTAATTATTGTGGCAGCCCATTAAGTCATTGAACTGAGAAAGAAAGTACATCTGTTGAGCTATTCAAATTGCAGCGCACTATACAAATGATTCCTATTTTGATTCTAAAAATAACTTTGTCTTCTTTTTTTAAATTTCAATGCATGGACTTATTTATAGTAATATAACAAGAGTCATAGTTACTCCTGCCATTTACCCGCGCTTGGTTGAATTTCTTCACTTTGACATTCAGAGCACTGGGCAGAAATCACAGTCAGGATTACTTACTGGACCATAACATAGCCAGAGAGTGGGAGATTTCCCCTCCGAAAGAGTTCCAAAGTCCGATTCATCCAGATCCAGGTATGTAGCGCTTAAGGGAGTGATTACACAAGTCAACCCATTTGCTCAATCAACATACGTTAGCTTATTCACAACCCATTTGTACGGTTGCCTATTCACAACCCATTTTGGTACGGTTGCCATTCAAATATGTTCACTAAATTGGTTAGGTGTTTACCAGCATAATAATCTTACATGTGTTTCCTTGATTTCATATTCATTCTCTATTTATATTTGTAATCGTATATGTATTTCTTATAGTTTAATTATTTGTAAATAAATGTTATTGTATATAGAACTGCCTATATACTTCGTACTCTTCCTTCCTATGACCCAGACCCCATGTGCACTTGCTCACGCCGATCAATCAACCACTCGGATTAATAAATATTGTTCGTAAAAACTATAACGCATCATATAATAACGCACTCACCAATAAACAGCCATTTTCTGACATTTCTACAACTTTGATTGTGTTGAGGATACACAATAAAAATCCTCTGGTGTCAGGACCTGACTTTATTTAATATTGACAACAGTGCCACGCACAGTAAGGAGGCCGAACATCTTCCGCTTAGGTGACAAACTTTTTGGAGCGAACTGTACCTACGGTATTATGTATTGTGCAACCGTGTTATCGGCTTCCGGTTTTCTTCAAGGTATATTTCCACACTGTAGAAATATCCTTACTTGTCTGTCCATTAATGATGTTTTTATATTGCCCTTTTTGTATTATTTATAATGATTTTTAACAAGCCTTCTTTTAAATTATTACAAGATTTTACGACTCTTGCATCTTTCCATTTGATTTGTATATTATGCTCGTAGGACTTTTCTGCTAACGCTGTTCTTACATATCCATTTTTGATGTTAACTTTGTGTTCATGGCTTCTATCTTTTAGGTTCCTTGTAGTTAGCCCTATGTATTCTTCCTGCTTATTAAGGTCTTCATTGTATATGGGCATAACATAGACCCCAGCTTTTTGATCTTGTGGATCAAAAAGCCAGGGTCTGTTTTGTCCAAAAAGTCCAATCCAAAGTGAACCAAAAAGTCGGGGTTATCATTTCGTAAGTGTTGGAAGACTGTAGCATTCCTCTTATATGCTAGTTTTAGTTCTTGATTCTTTGCTAATTTATTTATAGCAGGTATTCCTCTGGTTAATGATAGCACTGGCAGATATTTGGATATCTGTTGTTATTGGGGGCAGCTTTGTTATTGGGATGTACTTGGTTGTTGTTCTTGCCTATTCTGATTATTAATACTTTGTTTTCAATATTTTATCCAGAAAGATATTGTTAAATACTAAAATAGTGTGCTTCTGCTATGCCTTATCAGATGCTAAACGAAGTATATATAAGTTAAAAGAAAGAAATCAGACAAATATTAGGATCACAAAGGGAAGTAGAAATAACAAATAAGAATTTGATGCATAGAAAAAATAATATTCTCGTTGATAATCTTAGGAAGCAACATATAAAGAAACTTGAGTGGATATTTTATAAACAGCTTCTGAGAAATAGATGCAGTAAATTAGAACTCAGCCAGGTAGTTTTTATAATAGGTGATTTAAACATTCTGCAATATGACTTATATCTATTGCAAAAAGGGCAATCCTGTGCTCTAGAACATTAACAATACTTAAAGATATAATTCCAGCAGTGGAAACATTAATAGAATCACTAGAAGTATTACAAAAAGAGCGGATCCAATGGCAAGTCATTGAACAAACTATTATTAAAAGAAATAAGTGATTTAACATCGATTTAGAAAAGAAAAAATATTAGTGGACATGACATTAGATTGGATTAGACATGAGGACATAGTTTTGACAAGGGAAGATGAGACAAAGAAAATTGTCATGTTAAGACAAATGAAATATAAAATGATGCTTGAAGTGTATATTAAGAACTCTGGTGCAATGGAACTACTTTCTGATTCAACAAATAAGCTAAAGGCAAAAATAGAAAAGCTTGCAATGAAGCAGCATTTCCCACAATGGTTAGCTTTAAAAAGATTCTTAATCCCGCTTGTCCTAGGCTCTTTGATATATCAAGAAGCATAAAGATCTAATAGTTATCCGTCCCATAATTGAAAAATGCAGATCGCCACTTATAAATTTCAAACATGCCTTAGCCAGTTGGTGCCTTAAGCTAGGAGCTTATTCTTATTTGGTAATGTCTGTGCCGCAACTTCTTGAGAGAATTAAACAGAACACCAGCACTTGGAGACACTATTGTAGTGTACAACTATGGAAAATTATATCCGTCTTTACAGCTAACTCCTACTTGTCTATATTACTACAGATTCCTCTTAGAAAAAGATACTGATTCTGAAAATACAGCACCATTACTCAGGGATAGTGTAACATTAGTATACAATGACTCCTATTTTGAATTTAACAAAATATTTTACAAACAAACTTGTGGAGTATCCATATGCAGCCCAATGGCAGGTGTCATAGCAGAAATAGTACTGAAGTATGTAAAGAATGATGTTCTGTAAACCTTTCATACTAGTTTTAAAATATTTTTAAGATATGTGGATGATATATTTGTTATATGGAAAGACCGGTCCAACAAAATATTAGAAATGGAATAAGCCTTCACAAACGACTCTCTAGGTTTAAAGTTTAATATAGACCAAGTCAGTTCAAAATCCGTCCACTTCCTAGATGTTCAACTAGATTCTGTATTGCCACAATACAATACAAAGGTTTAGAGGAAACCAACTTATGTTTCTACCATCATCCCAACCTGTTTGGCAGACTATCATAGTTACAAGTGTGCAGCATTTAGATCATACTTTAGACGCATTATAATGCATTGTTCCACAGTCCAGGCTAAAAAAACAAGAATTTAGCAAGATCATAAATGAAGGAAAAGCCCATGGATATAGTTTTAAATTTATGAAGACGATTTATGATAAAATATTGAAAATAAAGTATTAATAATCTGAATAAGCAAGTAGAACAACCAAATACATCCCAACAACGAAGCTGCCCCCAATAACAACAGATATCCAAATATCTGCCAGTGCCATCATTAACCAGAGGAATACCTGCTATATATAAATTAGCAAAGAATCAAGAACTAAAACTAGCATATAAGAGGAATGCTACCGTCTTCCAACACTTACGAAATGATAACCCCGACATTTTGGTCCACTTTGGATTGGTGGACTTTTTGGACAAAACAGACCCTGGCTTTTTGATCCACAAGATCAAAAAGCTGGGGTCTATGTTATGCCCATATACAATGAAGACCTTAATAAGCAGGAAGAATACATAGGGCTAACTACAAGGAACCTAAAAGATAGAAGCCATGAACACAAAGTTAACATCAAAAATGGATATGTAAGAACAGCGTTAGCAGAAAAGTCCTACGAGCATAATATACAAATCAAATGGAAAGATGCAAGAGTCGTCAAATGTTGTAATAATTTAAAAGAAGGCTTGTTAAAATCATTATAAATAATACAAAGAGGGCAATATAAAAACATCATTAATGGACAGACAAGTAAGGATATTTATACAGTGTGGAAATATACCTTGAAGAAAACCGGAAGCCGATAACATGGTTGCACAATACATAATACCATAGGTACCTGTTGAAATTAATGAACTAAAATTAAATTAAATGGCCATTTAATTTAATTTTAGTTCATTAATTTTTAATAAATTTAACTATAAATAGTCATAAAAAAAATTTGCTTACTGGATAATATATCCAGTAAAAGTAAAATATATATACATCTTACATATTATATATAAAATACATTAGTATTATTTATTAACAGAAATTATAGTCTTAATAATAAATTTTATATTCTATTATATGATATGATATATGTTTGAAAATGAACTGAAAAAACTTTTTGAATTCTGTTTTTTAATGCTGAAGATGGTTATGTAGCAACCAAAAATGTTTCATTAAAAATTTTAGTTAATTTTCAACTACAGTTTAATGCTGTTATTTTCAAATAGTTTGTTGGCTCTATTATTACTGATGAATATATAGACTGATAACTTTGATAATGCATTGCTTATACTTAATATATTCAATTGTAAGAAATCTAGCACTAATAGCAATAAAGTACAACTCTTTTATTTACAGGTAAAATACAAAATACAAATGTTTTCGGCAGTTACGCCATCGTCAGGTAACATTCCATTCGAACTTCCATTCTAACAATATAACTTGTTAGAATAGTGTAACTAACTTAGAATAGTACAATTAACTATTAAAACAAGTTATATTAATTTTTGATATATAAACCTTTTTTTTTTATTTATTATTTTTTCTCAGCTGTTTACAATTAATTTATTTGTTTGTGATATTTTCTAAATGTTAATCTTTTTAAACATCTATGTATAAAACAAATGGTTGTCTTGGTAACTCCTTTTTTTTTCTTTCTGAATTGAATTTGAGTTCGAATGGAATGTTACCTGAAGATGGCATAACTGCTGAAAACGTTTTGTATTTTGTATTTTTCCTGTAAATAAGAGTTGTACTTTACTGCTATTAGTGCTAGATTTCTTACAATTGAATATAGACTCATAATCTATAATCATTATGGTTTCATCTGACAAAAGTCTTGTTTCTAAAAGTCTTTCTATAAATTGTGAGAGGACATAATTTTATGGTGCTATCCTTTCATTATATTATTAGCCCATGCTGCCATACCTTTTTCAAGGTTGTAAAGGGGGCATTGATGTGTTTATCTACCATTGGTCTTAATCACTGGCATCTTGCCTCTGCAGTGTTGCTGCCTAGTATAATAGAAAGAGAAAAAAAGAATGAAGGCAAACATAATGATGATGACCCAGAAAATCTCCTGATGTCTTGGCACTGATATGCGAAAGTTAACATGTAGGTGCTGCCTTACAATGTGTAGATCACATATGAATGACAAATTTTATAATTTCTGCCATTCATTACACAAACATAATTGAATGAAGGCAAACATAATGATGATGACCCAGCAAATCTCCTGATGTCTTGGCACTGATATTCGAAAGTTAACATGTAGGTGCTGCCTTACAATATGTAGATCACATATGAATGACAAATTTTATAATTTCTGCCATTCATTACACAAACATAATTTATTATCGTCTTTATATGAAAATTTAAACTTATCTTTAAAAAGTTTATTTAAGAATTGTTTATTTAAAAGCTTAAGAATTTTTAAAAAACTTTAAAAACTAAATGCATTTTAATATTTTTGTTATATTCTAAAGTGTTCATTTAAAAAAGTGTGTATACTGAAGTGGGTCTCTTAGAAAGACCAAAAATGTTTTATAATAAAAATTTTCTGTTATTTAGGAGCTGGTGTCTGTGTGAAAACATAATAGAAAGCAGGAATTTTAAACTCATAATAAAACTGCCAACTAAAAAAAAAGATACCATCTTAATTATTTATTATCTTAGTGCAAAATATTATTTTGAATGCAAGGAAAAATTTTCAGTGAAAACATATGAAATACATTAGGTCCCAAGTTACATGATTAACTTGTCCAAAAAAATTCTGCATAAATTGAAAACCTCATAAATCCAACAATGTTTAAAATTGATTATATGCAAATGAGTTTAGCAAATGGAATGGCCAAATGAATATGATCCTATTTTTACTGTAACAAAATGTAAGGCCATAAGTAATATTTTATGCAAAAATGTAAATTATATATAAATTTTTCATTTGCTTTTTATGGAAATTTAATCAAAATTATGACTTATGCAGTTTCAGAGATATGCAGATGTGTAAGTCAGAGACTATACCCCAACTGTAATAAAATTAGTGTTTTAGTCAATATGACGTTTTGAATGTTTATAAAATAGCTACATGTTTAAAATGTTATTACTGTGTTAAAGTATAAACAATTATGTTAAATGTGTATTTGTTCCCCTTGTTTTTAATGCAATATATGGGCAAGTTTATTTTTTCAAAAATAAAAAAAGCTTTTAAGTTTTTAATTTTAACATAGAGGTTCCAAACACACTACATGTATAATATGTTATTGATTGGACCAACTAGATATTTCTTATTTTGAACATTTGAATATAAATGTCAGATTATAATGTGAAGAATTTTACTGGAACTTATGTAGTTGTGACAACATTTCATGTTTACAAATTAAATAACCATGTAATTTTATATATTTTCAATTAGATCATTTCACTATAATGTTAAAATTTTTTTTACAATTTTTGTGTTAATTGAAAATAAATAAAATGGCATATTAATCTATGCAAAAGTCCAAATTTTGTTTTTTTGTAATTTCAGGAGCACTTATATTTTAAAACCCGGCAAGGGGAAGTGTGTAGTTTATCTCCCCGATGCAAAAATAAAAATTCTGATATTAAAGAATTTTTTAAAAAATCGGAAAAAATTAGAATTTTGCTAAATTGCTAGCTCCTTCCTTATGAATTCACAAAATTTTACAATGCATCAAAAAGAGCCGAGGGAAAAAAATTGGGTGGGGATCTCATGAATTGAAACTCCACATTTTCCTCCTGCTAAAAAAAAAAGATTGTTTTTTATAATTTATCATCATTTTGCAGTGTTGTACTCGCCAGTTTCGCATTGATTTGCCACATGTATAAGCAAGCAAACAAATTTTTAATCATATTTGCAAAGGAAAAATTTTGATAAATTTCTTCATTCTTAGATACTTCGATAAATTCTTCATGTAATTTTATATTTTTATTTAAGCCATTTATTAAGTTTTAAATAATGATAGTTGCATGCCAGAATAGCTTTATCTTCTTATTTTATATATACTAAAAAAATTTTGAAATAATTTCTAAAAAAACAGATTGAAATGGTTTAACAAATAATAATACAATTACAAAATATTACAGGATAAAATAATAGACAATACTCGAAGAAATGAGTATTATGCTATAGCCAGAAATGATGTATTCTGGCCCCATTACAGGATAAAATACTAGACAATACTCGAAGAAATGAGTATTATGCTATAGCCAGAAATGATGTATTCTGGCCCCAATATTGCAATATATTGTGATTACTAAACTTTCAATCTTTCTCTTTAAGAAAAACAATGCATTTCTTTGTTATCATTAATTGTTAAGACAGAGAATTTTTTATTCTATTTATTGTCATAATTTGCATATTATACATTTGATTAAAAAAATTTTTGTAAGAAAATAAATATCTTTCTTCAGATGGAAAATGCTACAATAGAAACAAGTAAACATATCAGAGAATATAAAAAAATTAGAATATGAAGTAAAATTTTATATAATATGCAATTTAGAATTCTTCGAAGTTGAAGAATTATATTTCACACTCCCGCAGCCAGATTTTATTACTCTTGTTTGCATCCCTCTCCCACTCGTGCACCATCTCCAAATGACCTTGGACCACCCCGGGAAATAAGATCACCTAGTTTGTTTACAAATAAAATTGGAGACGCATTTGTTTTGACTTTGGAAAAATATTTGACTGAATGAAATATGATACTCTCTTTACTTACGTAATTTTGATAAGAGGTATCATATTACTTAAAAATTCATTAAAAATCAATAATATATACCGAAAAATAAGGTTTCATACATTCGTAAGATTTATTTTAACAAAATAGTGAAAACTTCACATAATTAACAGTTTAATACACTCTATTTTCCCACTTATGATTCAGTGTCATAAGTGGGAAAACAGTTGTATTATTAGTATATGTAGTGTATATTATATATATATATATCTAATAATTAAATGGTGTATTTATCCTGCATCAAGTGCTTGTTGTGATTTCTTGTAAATTTCATTCTCTTTACACAGTTTTTGATTTAACATGATCAACCCAAATTCTAACAAAAAAATTTTTCCATATTGCAGTGAAAGTAAATTTTATTCTCTTTACACAGTTTGTTTTGATTTAACATGATCAACCCAAATTCTAACAAAAAAATTTTTCCATATTGCAGTGAATGCAGTGCTTGCTTTGCATTATTCACCCCCATATGTTTTTTTTATTCCAATTAGAAAGAAATATCTGGGTTAACAAATTTCCTATTGAAGTTATACATATAATTAAGGGAATTTCCTAATTATATGTATAACTTCAATAGGGAACTTATTTTATCTGTAATTTGAATTTGGTATTTAAAATGAAAAGTAACTTTTTGATGTTAAAGACTTTTGATTAGAAATTTTGCTTTTGACTTTTAATAATTTTTTATACCATTAGTATAAAATATTGTTGTATAACTCATATTATTTTGCTTAATTTTTGTTTATGAATAAGTAACATGTTATTTTTCTTTTCAAATGATAATTTATTTTATATAATACATTTTTATATACATATTCAATCATTATGAAATAAAAAGTGCAAGCACAAAAAATATTAAGATAATTAATAAATATTTATCCTGATTCTATAGACTTAACTGCAGTTAGTGTAATTGTTTTAAATGGTTTAATAACAACATCCTAACATGATTTTTCATATGGTTTATTCTGTTATTTTGGTGATTGGTTCCAGACCTAAAAAAATCTTCTATTTCCATAAGTACAGTATTTTTTATTTTTTTTACACATATTCTTCGAGAACATATCTATTGTGTAAAACCATTATTACCAATAAGTATAGTTTCTTAAATGATTTCACACACACACACACTCTCACACACACTCTCTCACACACACACACTCTCACACACACACACACTCTCACACACACACACACACACACAC
>AYEL01087089.1:0-44348 GCA_000484575.1 Olivierus martensii
TAAAGACTGTTCCTGTTAAATTTCGTCATCTCCGAAAGTCATCGAAATTGAAGTCCTTGTATATTCAGGTATCTATCTCTCATTGTCGGTTCATAACGTTTGTACATAGAAATCTCTCTTATGTTTTTTTTGTAACAATAAAGAAGCTGTTGAATTTAATTTCAATGTTGTTCTCCATTTCTCGCTGAGACGCCTCTGACAGTCATCCTTACTCACGCGTCTGACCTGAGCCGCTCGTAGGTTGCAAGACCTGTTGCTTTCTGCTTTTCCGTTTCCTTCCGCCTGGAATTCCATACTGACGACCTTAAAATATTTAATACATCTCAGTGATTTCTGCTGATTTGAGTAAAATACTGTTATGGTTAGATATTAATTGATTGGAAATAAATAAGTCTAAATCACATTATTTTTTTCACAGCGGCATGTTATACCAAAAGATATTTTTGTCGGTAATATTAAGTTACAACAACTTTCTGAGACAACTGATCTCGGTGTTATATTCGATGATAAGCTTACATTTAATTCATATGTTCAGTTTCTTATTAAGAAATTATATATTCATCTTGGCATTATTTCTAGAAATTTATATTTTTTAAAATCAATGCGTAATCGGAAAATTATTTTTTCTGCTTTTGTGTCTCCTGTCTTGGATTATGGTATCGTTATCTGGAGTTCTGTCAATTCGACTTTGTTAGCTAAACTTCACAGAATTCATAGACGAATAATTGATATTTTGCAGATTGATGATCTTCCTAATTTGAAATCTCTTAATAATAGAATTTATTATTTTGATTTAAAATATCTACACTTGCAAAGTCGCGAATTAGAACGAATGTCAATACTACTGATTATAACTAAGCCTAACGGTTCTAGCGACTCTGCAATCTTAGATAGTTTAAGAATAGAAATACTTCTTACTTTAGTTATTAAATAAAAGTAAACAATAAGCCAAATAAGTAAAATAAATCGTTTTTACCTATTTGGCTTATTGTTTACTTTTATTTAAGAATAGAATTAAGTAAAAGTGAATATATATATATATAATTATTTAGAAAAGATTCAAATTTTTATTTTTGTTATAATGTTTGTTCTAATATTCTGATATTCAGTTAATGTTCTATTTTGTATGTGGGGCACTGATGAGGAACCGCATATGGTTCGAAAACGTTATGCCACAATAAAAAATATTCTACTTGCTTTAGTGCTGTATAGGACTGATTATTGATAAAAGTAAGCAAGTTGTTATTAAATATTTCTATATTGAGAACAATTGCATTGCTATGATAAATATAGTAAGTTCATAAGAATAGTAGTAAAGTTATTGTAGGAATGTTGTTTGCTTAATTGATAGATGTCTGTAGTATTATGCCTATGAAAAATCTCAATGGGTTTGTTTTCAAAGCACACTTCTACAGACTCGACTCAGTGTTTCAATATGTAGAGTTTATTTACAAACTGTATACAACAAAGTCAGTTACAAATCATAATATGCATATGGAGTAAAGTACAATAACTTAAAAGTAACACACAAAAGTACAGTAAACCTGTCAAGTTGGACACCTCTCTATGTTGAACGACTTTTCCTGGAACTGAACAAAAGCCTATATTTTACTATATGTCTAAACTTCTATATCCTGCAGTCTCTCTATCTTATATCTTGAACAACTGTTTCTAATAAGATGGACACTTTTGCTTATTAGTTGAAATAATATCTTAAATTTCATTTAGATTTATAAGATTATTTGAAATAAAATTCTTAAATTTTATTTAGGGGTTTAGAAGATTAACCAAAGGAATTTGTGTAAGAGAAACTTATAACATTGTTAAAAGATTAACTAGGGCCGTGCGGTGCTATGAGGCAGAGAGGCGGCCGCCTTAGGTGGCACTGTAAGGGGGCGGCATAAGCAGCAAAATCAAAATACAATTTGAACCATTCAATAATTAAAAATCTTTACACAACGCTTTTCTATATTGATCTATGTTGATAGTTCTGTTTGAGCTTACAATTATTGACGTTTTGAGCTTACAATTATTGACAATATTTGATTTTAATGTTAGTTTGTCAAGAAGTGGCGAGTGGTTGTGTTGTGTTTAAATCAGTAAATCAAACTTGATAGTTGATAGTTCAAATTTTGAACTATCTAATAGGACCTTAAAATAAAATTAAAGATGCAGGAGCACTTTTGGGCTGGACTCAAATTTTGTTTTGATTTACTATCTAATAGGACCTTAAAATAAAATTAAAGATGCAGGAGCACTTTTGGGCTGGACTGCTCTTCTTCAGCTGCACAGAGGAAGTGAGCCTTAGCTTAGAACCTAACAGAGAATGGTACATCTATAAAAACAAGTGTAAATTGTAATTTAAACTCCAAGGAACGGTAAAAACAAGCAGGTTGTACATGTGGGATAAAATGTTAGGCAAAAAGGGGCGGAAATAGGGCGATAATAGATACAAAATTTATGCTTTCATACTTAAATACTATAGTCACATTGATTAAACAGGTACTCCCAAGCACTGAGTAATAGTCTTTATCCTGAGAAAAGAAAAAAACATTTAAGGGGGCGGCATTTCAAAGACTTGCTTCATATTGAGAAAATCTACCGCACGGCTCTGAGATTATCCAAAGGAATTTGTGAAAAGAAACTTATAACATTGATTAGTCATGTCTTGAGATGTGGTTTTCTGAGATTAACCAAAGGAATTTGTGAAAAGAAACTTATAACATTGATTAGTCATGTCTTGAGATGTGGTTGCCAATGATTTATAATCCATGGTTTACTTACTACTGTAAATACAAACACAGTACACAGTATGCTGTGTTTGTATTCACAGTACACAGTACACAGCATTGAGAAAAACCAAACCAAAACTAGCCAAATCATAGCCAGAATATTTTATTGCAATAAAATTAAAAATATTTTGGCTGTAATTGACTAGTTTTGGTTTGGTTTGTATTTTACTTTTTTCTTTGAGAATTATGTACTATTTCTTCTATTGCCATGATTAAGCTTTCCTTAGAGATGTTAAAAAGCAGTAAAAGAAAATTAACTGACATTACACCAAAAGAAGCAAGTTATTGATTATTTACTATTCTGGATGCAGGGAAATAGATTTCTGTTGCATGACAAGAAGTTTTGCAATTAACTGTTCAGAAATGTTATTAAAAACTGGGTTCCTTATAGATTTCACTGAGGAAGGAATGCAAGAGGTTCAATAACTTTAAGAACTGAATGCTCTTCATGAGAACTATCATCATCAAAATTTTAACTGAAGATTTTACAAATTTTGACAACAATCTTGTCTGTCATAAATATGGAAATTGTAAATCCAGTGATTTAATTGAAAAGATTATATCAAGCTCAATTCATATAGAGACTTTGCTAGAAGAGGAATTGAATGATCATGAAACAGTTTTGGAATATATGTGGAGGAATTTTGAACAATAAGCATTTTCTAATAATGAACCAGAGATTATTGAAACTGTATTTGGTATAAGAAAAAATAAAATTAAAAATGTGTGGATGAAGTATAAATTAATTACGGTATATATAAAAAAGGCAAACTCTACTTACAGACTTCTTTTCAAATAAATAGTTCTTATGTCAAAAGCACTAACAGACTGCAGTATGTACAGTGGATTCCGCTTAATTGGGACAAATCTCAAAGAACGAAAACCAAACTAATAAACTAATAGCTTAATTAACAACTTAAACGCTTAATTAAACGCTTAATTAACAACTTTTCGCTTAATTGGGACAGTGGCAGAAAAGAAATTTTCAATTTTTGATATATTTTAGGGATATTTCAACTTTTCTCTTAATTGGGACAGTGGCAGAAAAGAAATTTTCAATTTTTGATATATTTTAGGGATATTTCGAAAGTATGGCTACACATATATACACTAATCTTTGCCAAGATGTCAAGAAAGGATTTTACACTCAAGTAAAATTGCTTGGCTGAATAAAATTAAAAGCCAGCCATTTAATACAAGCTATCGTAGACTCTAATTATTATTTTTTACTTATTATTTATTTACTTACGAATTACATATTTTATTTTATAATTTATCATTACTTCGTTTAATTGGGACAAAATAGCTTGGCCTGACGTGTCCCAATTAAGCAGAAACCACTGTATTTGACATTTTTGAATTTCATTTAATATAATAAAGGTTTCCAGTTTGATTTTAATAAAGGTTTGCATTGACATGAAAATTTAGTGTTTAGTATGTTTAGAAAAAAAATTTTATAGTAAATCTATGTTGGACACCTCTCTAAGTTGAACACATTTTGAAGGAACCTAATGTGTCCAACATAGAGAGGTTTCACTGTACAAACAAAACCTTCTGATGGGAGAGTTGCAGCAAGAAATGCCTGAAAGATCAACACTGAGTTCTCCAAAAGCCCTTCACTCTTTAGCCTGCTTCTGACAACACTCTGGGAAATAAATGTCTTCAGGAAACTATGACGTAATCTCTCTTCTTCTGAGATTTGACAAATTATTAATATCTAGGAGCCTACCAAGTCAGGCTTGCTCCAGATATCCCTTGTACTCCTTTGTTTCCTTTGTCTTCACTGACCTCTTGATCTCTGTGTTACTCGTGTCATATCCATAGTCCAACTCCCATCCATTCATTCTGCCTGAAGTTTTATATATTATTTTTCTATACAATTCAACTAGTATAGTAATTTAAATATGAAGGGAAAACAAGGCAATAATAAAGGTAACTACATGAATGAAATAATTAACTTAATTATCAATTAATATTTAAACTAAATTGATAACTATAATTTCCACTTGTATAGTCAAGGTATATCAACTCTTTGATCTGGTTTTACTTCCTGGCCTCTATGATTTCATCTGTGTGATTAGTATATCCCATTTCTTTGGTCTAGCTCAAAATCTTGAAAAATATCTATAGTAATAATATAGATATTTATTATAGGAATGCATTCAATTTAAAAAACATATTAATATAAATATATTTTGGGCCACAAGAAGGATAAGTACAGAACTGATTTTGATTATCAAGTATCTCATGGAGAGTATATTTACCAAGGTATATAACTATATGATTTCTTTATTTAATGATTTTGTTGTTTAATTTTTAAGTAGGGCTCCAAAACAAGCACTACTTAGCTGAGAATATTATGTATTGGTACTTAGCTGAGTCTCCAAAATCATAATTAAATCTACAAATAACTTTTTTTATATTTAGATTGGTAGTTCAAGTATAGAGAAATTGGGAATATTATATGCAATAATTTAATGTGATTAAAAAAACAATTTTAGTATTATGAAAATTTTATTATTTTACACCATTCTAAATAACTGATATTGAAATTATCATTATATTTAGGATTATTTTTAAAAGAAAATAAACACTTTTAAATCAGATGATTATAAGAAGTGATTACTTCCTAAAATATGCTGTTACTATAAATACTGGCATTTAACTTTTAGGGGAAGGAATTATTATTATTGAATATTTTTATATCCTTATATGAAAAATTATACAAAAATGGATGATCATTTTAAAAAGAAATTTAAATGAAGAAAATCTAACAATATTTATTTATCTATTTTTATTTATTAATAATTATTATATAATTATTAATAAATTTAATAATTTTAAAAAGTAGCATTACTATAAACAACTGAGTTCCGCTGCTTTTACTGACAAAAGAAATCACAACAAGCACTTTAAGCAGGATAAAAAGAACTAATTTATTATTAGGTATATATATAATATGCACTACATAGTAAGCATTATTATACAAAGTACATTTATACAAAGTAGCATTATTAGATAATGTTTCTTTTTTAAAATTATAAAATGACATACTTGGTCCTATGTCCAAATATGCACAAGAGCTATTATCCCTACTGAAATACTTCTTACTTTAGTTATTAAATAAAAGCAAACAATAAGCCAATTTTTGTATTTGGCTTATTGTTTACTTTTATTTAGCTATTATCCCCATTGCCACTCTATTTATGACCATTACTCAAATCTGATAATTTATAAAGACTGGAATGGATGAAAAAATAATATACAAGAAAAAAATGTGCTGGGAATGCTGCTAAAGAAAAACCTGATTAGAAATATAAAATGAATTTATATTTGTAATCAGGAGTTTTCTTTAGCAGCAACAGAAGTAAGGTACAATATCATCATAGCACACTATAGCAGTTAAATAGAAATAAATTTTATTAAAAGAAAATAAAAAACGTTTTTGGTATTTTTATCATACCATCCTCAGTTACAATAAAACTAAAACAGAATAATTTTAAATATTCTAGAACAAATTCTCGTATTTCAAAAAATTAACATGGCCGAAGAACAGTTATTGGATATACAAATTTTTAGTTAGTAAAAAACAAAAAACAGAACATATAAATTGTTATTTATAATTTGTATATCCAATAACCGCTCTTCAGCCATGTTAATTTTTTGAAATACAAGAATTTCTTCTAGAATATTTTAAAATTATTCTGTTCTAGTTTTATTGTAACTGAGGATGGTATGATAAAAATACCGAAAACGTTTTTAATTTTCTTTTAATAAAACTTATTTCTATTTAACTGCTATAGTGTGCTATGATGATATTGAATTTTACAAAGTAAGGTACATAATACATAATATACTTCATATCTTTCTCATAATTATTTTTTATTTGCATTATAACAATCATTAATCTTACTTTCTATAGAAGACAATAATATAAAAGTGTTCATAACTTCTGCTATATTTCTATATTTTGTTTTTGTTAAGACAATAATAATAATTATTTTTATCTGTATATTAAAAATTTTTTATCATCAGGAATTGTGAATATGTTTCTGTTAAATTATGATATTAAAGAATTTGCTGTATTTCTTTCATGGTTTATATAGAAAATATAATTAATATTATAGAATAGCAGTTAACAAATTAATAATAATTATGTAAATAATAAATTTTAGTTTAATTTATTCTGCTATTTCTAAGCTTGAATTTGAATTCTTTTGTAAAATTAGTGCTTCTTAGGAAAAAGAATGATTAAATTAATAATTTTGAATACAATAAATCATTGTTATAATATTCTAATGTAAAGTTTAATCAAAATTATTAAGACTCTGAAAGTAGATTGCCAAATTTTATATTATACAAAAATAATAGCTCATATCACTGGAATCATTAGAATTTAGAATGACAGGAAAAACAATTTTCTTGATAAGAATTCCTTTCCTTTTTCTTGATAGCTATACTTAACTAATAGAGATTATTTCCTGCATATTTTTTCCATTTATTTTTTATATAACAATTGTTTTATATTAGAAAATTCAAATTATTCCTGAAGATAAAGCATGCCTGACTTGTGAGTGGTTTATTTTGTAATTGTGTATAAATAAAAGTGCTTTTATGCTATTCATTCAACAATAATTATCATAATAGAATATTTAAAATAAATATACCTTGAAATTTTTTTTATAAATTTCAAGGTATATTTTATAAATATACCTTGAAATTTATATTTTATAAAATATACCTTGAAACTTTTTTTGATTCTGTGCAGTTGTTTTTTTTTTTGTTTCCTATCAAAAATGGAAAATAAAATAGAGATTTTTGATAAAATATACCTTGAAATTTTTTTTGATTCTGTGCAGTTGTTTTTTTTTTGTTTCCTATCAAAAATGGAAAATAAAATAGAGATTTTTGGCATGTGTTGCTTTTTTTATTACCAAAAAGGTAAGAATGCTGCTAAACTTATGTGAAGTGTATGGAGATGTGTTAACAGAATGCCAGTGCCAAAACTGATTTGCAAAATTTTATTTTGACGTTTTGATATTAAAGATGACCATGTGCTGGAAAGTTAGTTGAAGCTGATGATGACAAAATAAAGGTATTTGTTAAAGCAAACTGCTGATTAACAACATGAGAAATTGCTACAAGATTGAATTTTTTGAATTCAACAGTTCATGTCCAGTTGAAACATTAATATTTGGGTTACGCATGTTCTCAAAGAAAAATTTGCTTCATTGCATCAACATCTGTGATTTGCTGCTCAAACATGAAGAAAATGATCCCTTTCTGAGTCAGATCATAACTGTTGAAGAATAATGGATTGTTTACGACAAAGTTGAATGCAAATGATCATGGAGCAGAAGAAATGAACTGGCTCAAAGCACTCCGAGACCCAATATTTATCAAAAAATGATGCTCTTTTTTGATGGGATTTCAAGGGAATTATTATTATTTTTTGAGCGTCTTACAGTCAATTCCACAATTAATTTGGAGGTTTACTGCCACCAATTGGACAAATTGAATGATTCCATTGAAGAGAAGAGGCCAGAATTGATTAACAGAAAAGGCATAGTGTTTCACCATGACAATCCAAACTTCATACAAATTTGATGACTCGCCAGAAGCTGTTACAGCTTGATGGGATGTGCTATCACACCCACCATATTCTCCATATCTGGCATCCTCCAATTATTACTTATTCTAGTCTTTACAGAATTCTTTAGGTGGCAAAACACTTAGTTTAAATGAGGATGTCAAAAATCACTTGGTTTAGTTTTGGAAGCAAAGATCAGAAATTCTACAAGCATGGAATCATGCTACTATCAGAAAGATGGCAACATGTATTGGACTGTCAATATATAATTAAATAAAATATTTATATACTATAAAAAAATTGTCTATTACCAGAAAGAAGGCAACATGTGTTGGACCAAAATGGTCAATATATAATTAAAGAAAATATTTACATACTATAAAAAAATTGTCATTCATTTTCATGAAAAAAATGAAATTACTTTCCAAACAACCCTATAGAATACATAAAAGTTGAAAAATCATTTAAACTTGGTGACTTATCTATATAAAAAAGTTTCTATAGTCAGCTTGTATAAACACAAGTCATCAATACATAAAATGAAAATAAAAAAATAGATAATCTACTATAGTGGCATAAATTCTATTTATGTTCTCATTGAATAGAATTGCATTTGCCTTATCAATCTTTAGTTAGTTTAGCCTTTTGTGATTGATTTTTATTAAGCTGAAAGGCTAAAATTAGCTGACATAGCATAATTATCAATTGTTTTATTAATAATTGATAACCAAATTTCATGAATTGATGTTCAGTTCTTGTCAGTGTTCCACAATGATAATTGCATTTGATCATACAGTTACCATCTTGGATCAATGAATTATCAGCTGTCAGTAATTAGCATAGTTTGCTATTGAAATTCTCATAGAAAATGGTAAAAGTTTACTTTTTAAAAATACAAAGAAATAGTAACAGAGTAGTAAGAAAAATTGGAATTGATTTAAGTATCAGTAGTCATGAGGTACTTATGACCACTGATACTTACCACAGTGATGTAATGAGTAAATTCTGTGATTAGTCAATTCAATTCACATGGGTTCAAGTCCATGAGCAATGGTTTGATATACAGAAAGCATTCCTTTTGTATCTGATTCTTATATTTTTGTGTTTGTTAAGTTTATGATAAAGTGGAATGTAATAATAAATATAGTTTATGGCAATCCATAAATTTTAAGTATTTGATATAAAATTCTTTGGGTTCAAACTGAATCCCATTTGTAAGTCAAAGACTACTTATATTTTAAATTTATTAATAGGAAAGAAAATATAAATTCATTTATATTAATCATATAAAAAGGAAAAAATAGTTTTTTAATCTTTATTTAAAGATTAAGAATTTTTACTATTTTTTCTTCTTTATATAATTAGAAGGAATTATTGTATTTTCTTTTGTAAACTAAAATTAAATGTTTTGTGTGAAATTAAATATTTTACTTTGAAAATTCAAAACTGAAATTTATGAAATTAAAGAAACATCAGTTACTTAAAAACTTTGCCATTTGATTCTCCTTAGTCATACTTAGCTGGATTCTTTGTACCCAATACTTTTCTAAATTTACAATAGATTCTTTTTTGATTCATAATATTCAAACTTTGAGATTAGCATTTACTATATGCATATTTTGTAATGAAATTTCTCAGAAATGGCTACTATAATTTGCTATAAACTTAGTTTATTTTATATTCAAATTATTAAAATTTTATAATTAGCATTCTAATTTATATTAATTTAATATAGTAAAATCAAATTTAGATATAAATTGACAAACTACAAGTAATACCAAATTTTCTGAAATAATAATTAGTCAAATTTTTATTAGAAAAATGCTTTATTTTTTATATTGAAAAACTTCTTATATTAGATATTAAATAAAAGCAAACAATAAGCCAAATAATTAAGATAAATCGTTTATCTTATTTGGCTTATTGTTTGCTTTATTTTTTTATAATAATAATAATTTCTAAAAAGTTTTAATATTTACAATTACAGTTTATTTGATACATTGAAAATTTGGATTCACAAAACATAATTTATTATTTCTCATTTCCAGATATTAATTTATTTATATTTTAAATAATATATTTTACATTTATAGATTGGTGCTGGAACAGCTCTTCCTGGACTTACAGCAGCTAAGTGTGGTGCACATGTATATCTAACAGATAATGCATTTTCACCAAAATGTTTTGAACTTTGTAGAGATAATGTTAAAGCAAATAATTTAAAAGAAAGTAATAATCTTAAAATTTTTAGTTTGACTTGGGGAAGGTTCTGCCCAAATATTTTAACTTTGGATAATATTGATATCATCCTAGGCTCAGACTGTTTTTATGATCCAGCTAGTAAGTTAAAATTATATATTTATTAATTCATTTATAGCATTAAACTTAAAATTATTATTAAATTCTTAATTACAGATACACACTTCATTTTTTGTATATACATTCAATAAAAGTAAATGATAAGCCAATTTGGTAAAATAAACTGTTTTAATCAAAAATGTTAAACTAACATTTACACCTCAATTAAAGTATAAATCAATTGAGGCAGGCTATATGAATAGTCAAAAACATTTTTGATTAAAACAATTTATCTTACTGAATTGGCTTATATTTACTTTTATTTAATGTTTACAATAAGAATTATTTATTTTGTAAATTACAATAGGCAACTTAATTAAATCCTTCATGCATTAAAATAATCTAAAATTATGCTTTTATTAAGCAAAGTTATTTAATATTTAAATGTGATTGGATATTTCTACAACTTTTAATTATATAATCATTAATTATATTTATGTAAATTTATAATGGAAGTTTTTCAGAAAATTTGGGATAAAAATATTTAGAATTTTATGAAGAATAACAATTCTTTACCAGTTATGAATTTATATATTTTATTTAATTCAGATTTTTCAATTTAATAATCATGTAATTATACAATATAGTTCTTTCTTTCACAAGCCTTGATTGTCCCATTCATATGGGGTTGGCATTCTTTATTCTAACACTCCATGTTCCTGTGTCCATGGCGTCCTCTTCCCTCAGTCTCTTCTCTCTCAGGTCCTCCCTCATCCTCTCTGTCCATCTAATTCTGGATCTACCTCTCCTTTTCTTCCTACCAATAATCATTTCTCAACCTTTCTACCTACATATTCCTAACTCATTCTTATATGCCCAAACTACCTTAATCTTCCTGGATATTCCTACTAACTGGGCCTACTTTAATTGTACATCTGATGTAATCATTTCTTATCTTATCCATTCTTGTTACACCACACATGAATCTCAACATCCTCATTTCAGCTAAATCCAATTTCTTTCCTGGGACTTAGTTTCTACTAACTGCCTAAGTTTCTGAGCCATACATCAGGACTGGTCTTACTACATTTTGTACAGTTTATCCTTCATCTTGCAACTAACTTTCTTATCACATAACACTTCACTTAACCTCCTCCAGTTAACCCATCCCCACTATATCCTATGCTTAATCTCCTCTTCCAATCGTATATCCTCAACTATATTTGATCCCAGGTATTTAAACTTCCTAACACTTTTCCAAAATGTAGAGCCATACATCAGGACTGGTCTTACTACATTTTGTACAGTTTATCCTTCATCTTGCAATGACTTAGTAACTGCCTAAGTTTCTGAGCCATACATCTTTTTCTTTTGTATGGTAAGCTTGGTGGCTAAATTTTGATTGCCCCTTTCCACTCAAATAGAGTACTAAGGGAGCCGTACTGGGCAACATTAAAAGCAAAATGTAGAAACCAAAATGTAGAGCCATACATCAGGACTGGTCTTACTACATTTTGTACAGTTTATCCTTCATCTTGCAACTAACTTTCTTATCACATAACACCTCACTTAACCTCCTCCAGTTAACCCATCCCCACTATATCCTATGCTTAATCTCCTCTTCCAATCGTATATCCTCAACTATATTTGATCCCAGGTATTTAAACTTCCTAACACTTTTCAATCTCTCAACTCCTAATGTTATACTTCCCTGTTTTTTTCATATTTGCATGAATTCAGTCTTTACCCTGCTTATCTTCATACCCCTTTCTTCCAGTGTCTTTCTCCATTTTTCCAAAGTCACTTCCAAATGTTCTTTATTTTCATCACATAGTACCACATCATCCTCAAACAACATATTCCATGGTGCACTTCTCTTTATATTGTTCATAATTATATCCATGACAATATTGAATGGAAAGGGACTCAATATGGATCCCTGATGTAATCCTACTTTAACATTAAAATCTTCTGTTAGTCCCATACTGCTTCTTACTTTAGTCATTGCCCCCACATACATTTCCATTATCAGCCTCACATATTTCTCAGAAACTCCTTTTTCTCTCATACACCTCCATATCTGCCTGGGTATTCTATCATAAGCTTTTTCAAAATCAGTAAAGACCATATTTAAGCTCCTTCTTCATTTCTCTATCTTTCTGTTAGTCTTCTTAGTGCAAATATAGCATCAGTTGTACACATGCCTGGCATAATACTAAACTGATCATTACCAATCTTTACTTTCTCTCCTAATCTTTTCTCTATAACGCTCTCCCAAATCTTTAATATAAGTGGCATCAATTTTATTCCTCTATAATTTCCACACATTTGTATGTCACCCTTTCCCTTGTAAATCAGTACAAACAGATTCTCTCTTCATTCATCTGGTATCCTTTCCTGTTGGTATCCTTTACCAGTGGAAGTTTGGAGAAGCCTAGGACATCAGATTCACTCTGCTCTCCTAGAACTTCTCCAAACTTCCACTAGTATTTGATCCACTCCTATTGATTTACCTCCTTTCATCATCTTTATCATTTCAACCACCTCCTCTCTAGTAATTTCATTAACCATCTTTTCATTTGGTAATTCATCCTCCCTCACACTCTCTCATTTTCTTCATTCAACCATCTCTTCACAATATCCTGCTTATCTCTCAAAACTCTGTCACTCTCGTCTTTAATCCTTGGATGCCCTATCTCTAGCTCTTGCAATCCTCAAAAGTTTCTTTTCTTCCTCTTTCCTTTCCACTTCTTCATATGCTTTATCTATAGCTACTGTTTTAGCTCTTGCTACAGCCTTCTTAGCCTGCTTATTAACTTTTCTGTACTCTTCATTATCTTTGTGCAATCCTATCATATCTGCTATCTTTTTCACTTCCTTTTTAGTTTTAATTGCTTGTTGGACTTCCTCATTCCACCACCAAAATTCTTTATTGTTGAAACTTTGGCCTGATGTCCTTCCTAAAACTTCACCTATTCTTCTAATCATCTCACTATTGCCTTTCCACCATTTCTGAACCTCGTGAAAGATTCTTTATCATTGAAACTTTGGCCTGATGTCCTTCCTAAAACTTCTTCACCTATTCTTCTAATCATCTCACTATTGCCTTTCCACCATTTCTGAACCTCGTGAGGCAAGCTTATTTCACCCAATACCTTATTTATGAATTCTTTCCTGGTTCCTTCCTCCTTTAGTCTCCACCATTTACTCCTCCGTTCTCTCATCTGTCCTTGTCTTCTACCCTTAATCATCAATTCCCAATCAACTACCAATAGTCTTGCTGTAATGATATCTCCTCTCAGTTTATCATCTTATAGTCACGAATTTCCTTGAAGTCCTTCTTTCTACACAGTATATAGTCTATCTGGGTTTCCATTGGTTCACTTTTATATGTAACCAAAAGGCTTCTCCTTTTCTCAAAACATATTCCACTATCCTATCACTTTCACTGTTTCTAACATCTGTTTTCCATTTGCCTATCACATCACTATCATCACTTCTCTCTTCAACATGATCATTAAGATCTGCTCCTATTATAATGCTTTCATCTTCCAGTATGTTCATCACAAGTAGATTTAGTCTTTTCCAAAAATCTTCCTTTTCTTCCTCTTCACAACTCACTTATGGTGTATAAGCACAAATTACTGTAAGCACACTGCTTCCACTAACCAATCTCATACTTATCATTCACTCTATCAACTCCACAGACCTCATTTTTCAGGCTACTATCAACAATATCTACTCCATTTCTGCCTCTGTCATTAGTTCCACTATAAAACAGTTTAAAACCATTACTCAATTCCTTAGCTTTATTCCCCTTCCACCTAGTTTCTTGTACACAAAAAACATTTAGCTTTTCTCTATCATATCAGCAATTTCTCTACTCTTTCCATTTAGTGTTTCTATTCTTAGCCTAATCTTTCTTAATCTTTTCTTTCTGTCTGTTATAGTTACTTTATTTTCTTCACAACAAGATCTTTTATTTAAATGAGAGGAAATGTCACATGATTGTCACTATCCTACCACACCTGTGCAAATTATGTATTCTTGTTTTGTACCATTTATAAATGCTTATTAAATGTTTTCCATCATTTGTACTTGTTGACTTGTCATTTTCTATCCTTTTGTCTCAAAGTGTACTCATACAGCTTATTGATGATATACAGAAATATAATCTAAATATATTAAGTTATGTATAAATTAATTGCATTTAAATATTGCTTGGGCAGTGTTGGAAATGTCAGCTAGTTATAAATATAAAATATAAAAACAGCTTTTTATTTTTTGAAAGACTTTAAAAACATTCTTTAAAACAATTCTTAAGTAAGAATTTTTAATTAACAGGTCTCTTTTAGACCTTCTTTCATAGTAATTTACTTTAAGGTACTACATAAAAATTTAAAATAATTGTTTACTTAGCATTTTTCTTTGTATTTTCTTAATATAATGTGAGATAAATAATTTTTGTTTTATAAGAAGTATTAGTACGTATGAGAGTATTGATTTTGTTGAAAATTTGGTTATTTTAATAAATATTGCTGTAATTTGTATAAGTAGCTATCATCCAATAATTTGACAAAATAATATTTAATCTATGTAATTTTGTAACTTCAACGAATTTTTATCAGTGATGAAATCAACGAAGCGACAGTCAGCTTCCCTTTTACTCATTTTATTATAAACAAATGGGTTGAGAACCGCATGGACAAGGAACAAATATAACAAAATGTTGGACGGAGAACAAGGAACTCTCCTTGTTAATAAAACTTTAAACAAACTGCTCTCAAAGGTTAATATCTTAAAAGACTATTAAACTTAATTTTATTACAAATGCAGAAAGAAGTATACAGTTTCGAATAAAACAATAAAATAAAATACTTCCCGTAGTTGCCATTATATTATTGTCGGTGCATTGCTTGGTGCTTCAACAACTTATCGCTTAATTACTCGTTTAGTTATGACTATGTAATGCTGCATTTTGTCAAAATTAATAACAACATAGATTAATTTGTAAATAATAACTGAAAATTTCCTAATAAATGCTCATAATCAATTTTCGGAAAAAATGATCTCAAAATCAATTTTCCGGAAAAAATGATTGAACACCTGTTGCTCAAAATCAATTTTTGGAAAAAATGATTGAACACCTGTCATTAACCTACCTAACCCTGTTGCTTAGAAAAAATAAATGGAATAGTCCAAAGCCTACCTAACCCTGTTGCTTAGAAAAAATAAATGGAATCGTCCAAAGCCCGCAAACTGAGATTCGCGCCTGTACTGATTAATCTCATTGGTTTGTAAATAAATGTTATTATGTATATAGAACTGCCTATATATTGTGTACTCTTCCTTCCTTTGACCCGGACCCCGTGTGCACTTGCTCACGCCGATCAGTCAACCGCCGGATAAATAAATATCGTTCGTAAATACTATTACACGGTATTATATAATGTGCTCATCAATAAACTGCCAATTTCTGACATTCATGTGATGTCCTGGAGGACCCACCATATTTTAATTATTCTGTTAAAATTAACATATATATATTTGTAATAATTATGTGATGTCCTGGAGGACCCACCATATTATAATTATTCTGTTAAAATTAACATATATATATATTTGTAATAATTATGTCGTTCGATTTTATTACTATTATAACAATTGTATAATCTAGGACAGCGGTGGCGAACCTACGGCATGCGTGCCAGGAATGGCACGCAGAACAATTTTGCTGGCACGTGGCACATATTTATATTTATATATACATACATAGAACGTTAATCTAGAATTTTATATTTTCCAAATTTTCGCTGCGCAAAAAATTTGCGTTGTGACCATATAACTCTCAGAAAAACGTTATCTATCAGAATATAACAAAATTAAGTACCTTTATGCAGAAAAAACTTGGTTTTGAAAATTGCTTGAAGGAGCTCACAGAAAGTCACCAACACACTCACAGTGAAGCCACCAAACCCGGCTCCAGATCTCATATAACACAGTTTCATACAACATGACATTTTTCAGGAAACTATCTACCATATTATAGGAGGGATACCTGTACTACCAACAATTCTATGTTTCAGCATGGAACTAATCCAGTAAACAATTGAAAACATTGTATGTCTCCTTTGTTGCAAAGCTTGCTCAAAAGAAATACAGTCATAAGTCCTATGGCAATGACTGTAGAGATGTCCCCAAGGCAATTTTCTTGTATCAAATTGCTCTCTTGATGAGTGGCTTGACCATGGAGAGCATTTTCAGTCAATTTGCTGATTGATATGAAAATTGAATGTGATATAGAGGAGACTTAATAAAAGCCCCATCTCTAACAAATTTATCAGCAGCCTTTTCATCACTATTAATACAAATGATATCAGGCTAATTGGATGATGGGACAGCCTTGATATAAGAGCTACATCCAGGCTTTAGATATTAATATAAACTGTCTCCAGGATCAGGAATATAGCCAAAAGATAGATAGGTCAGACACGGAAAGGAGATGAGCTAGAAAATCAGTGCCCTGTTGCAAAAACACTGGCAATAGGGCCCAGCAGACTTGAAAGGTTAAAGTTATTCACAGCCCATCAAATATTAGATGGGCTGTGAATGACAAATTTCATCCACCTTCATGGCTTATCATGCCACAAAGGAAGATGGACCTTGCTTAACAGGATCCCAATCCTCTTTCATGATATGATAAACATGTCTATACTATTAATGAATGTTTAGTATTTATTTTTGCAATTAATGTTCATATTTTTGATTTTTTTGATAATTCATATTTGAAAAAAATTCACAAATCTGAGAACTCAATAAATAGGAACCTGTAAACCGAGATCTACCTGCATATATATTTAAATAAAGTTAGTCTCATAAAAAAAGTGCTAGAATCAAGCTTGAAAAGAGAGAACTAGCAACTTCCTGAAATTTTAAACAAAAGGCTTCAAAATTTCAGGGCATTGCCAATTCTCCCCTTTTCAACCATGACCATCAGCACACTGTTTTATGAGCCAATAATTTTTTTAAATATATATTCTCATTTTAGATGCTCTAAGAACAATTTTCCTTTTTACATTAATAGTTTTTGAAGGAAATAATATAATTTGTAAAATATAAATTGTATATATTAAATTCATGTTAAATACAAAGGTGTGATAACATTATTGAAAAAACTATTACTACTGCTCATTTGAGAACTGATATATCTTGCATTGTTTACATTAATCTACTTCCTTTATCAACAAAATTTAAGGAATACAATGAAAAAAACTTAATTATATGACAGTTCTATTCTTTGTCAAAAAAATCATTGCAATGCATTAGGCAGTTAATTATTTACCTCATGTGGCACTTCTTGAAGTCGATCCAAAGCCCGAATATGATCTAAAGTATCTATTGAAGGTGATAATCCACCATGAAGACAAAATATCTGTAAAATAAATAAATTTATAATAAATTAATTTAGTCTTTACATATAATTTATATAATAATAAACAATCAATCAGTCATTAGGATGAAAACATTGAAATCAGAAAGTCTGAAAATGAAAAAACATTACAAGAAATGAAAGAACATTAAATAATATTATTTGGCTAAATCATATTGAAAGAATGAAAGATCAGAAAATCCCAAAACAAGCATTAAACTATAAATGCCTAAGGAGAAGAGACAATAAATATCCAAGTACAAGATGGAAAGACCAATGCTCTTTCCAGAGTAGGAACAGATTCTAGGGCTTAGGCCTAAGCTATATATATAATAAGTAAGCATGATATACAGAACATCCCAAATATCTTGAAAAATATGCATTCTATATATATATATATATATATATATATGGACAAAAGTTATTTCATTTCAAATAAGTATAAGATGGCAGTATCTGTTTCGTTATAGATGGCACTGTTCATACTGATCCAAAGATCAAATTAATTTTTAAAAATGGGAAACCTCAATTTTTATTGCCTATTCTAAATGGCAGCAGTACACATTAATCCAAGCAAGTGTTTTTTTTTTGCTTTTATTGAGAAGTGCTAACAATTTTATTTTGCATATATTATTCCTTTGCTATTTTCTTCTCAGACTATTTATCTAGACCAGTGTTTCCCAACCTATGTTCTGTAGAACACTAGTGTTCCATGGAAGGTCAATAAGTGTTCCGTAAAAAATTATGAAAATTAATATAAGCTTCATACAATCTTAAATGCTGTGCCAAGTTGAAATTGAAGTTGTTAATTTATTTTATTATTTTCATATGTTTTAATCTTTAATACTTTACAATCAAATATCGGATGGCCGAACACTGATTGTTAAAAAATAAATACATAGATAAATACATAAATAAATATATAAAAGATAATAAAAATAAATACAAAGAAAACTGTTACTTTTCACTAAATAAATAATTACCAACATTTATAATATGTAATTTATTAAATCTATTAATAACATAACATCACTATAATAAAATAATTCATCAAGAATTAACTCAGGTTTATTGACTATCCTAAAAGGGAAGGAATGCGTAATCTTCAACCGACCTGCATGACTTCTCAAGCATGTAAAAAAATGAGTAATAAAATAATTCATCAGGAATTAACTCAGGTTTATTGACTATCCTAAAAGAGAAGGAATGCGTAATCTTCAACCGACCTGCATGACTTCTCAAGCATGTAAAAAAATGAGTGTTAGAAAAACAAGGATATAAACAACAATGTAGAGAAGCAAATTTGTAATGATAATAAAAGTGAGGAAGTTAACTTGGACCTGTCCTATTTTTATTTTTATGCACTCTATTATTTATTTAACACAATGGCACCAATGACGCTGTTTGACAAAAGGTACATTGACAGGTGGCTCCATCTATTGGCAAATTCCGGTTTCATATTTACACACCTGATACATCATAAATGAAGTCTTTCCAAAAGTAAAATTTTTTCTTAAAAATTTTAAAAGATTTCAACACGAACGCAATCTAGCATTGGCTTAGGTCAATGGTTCTTAATTTTTTCAAAGTCACGGAACATTTTTGATTGTAAAGAAAATTTGAGGAATAACATATCACTAAGATCATAAAACAAATAACAGAAATATGCATGAACATGTATTTTACTAAAAAATATACATTACACATTAAATAACAATAAAAAAAAAAAAATAAAAAAAAAAATATTTTAAAAAATTTAAAAAATATTTAAAAAAAAAAAAAAATTTCAATAAAAAAAAAAAAAAACATATTTTTAAGAACTTTAAGCAAGTCTTTTAGAAATATGGAACATTTTTAAATCAAGTTTAATGTGATGCCAGAGCTAACTGTCTTTTGCAGATTTGAGCAATATCAGGTCTAATATATGATAAAGCTACCCTTTCATCATCAATATTCCTAAGTTTTTTCTTGTTTTTTAGTTTTTATGTTCATTAATATTGAAAAGTCTACCTCACACAAATATGACTGTCGAAAACTGTAGCAAAATCTTAAGTGCTTTTGTGGGTAAGCCTGCTTAATAGTTTATTTGAAAATGCAAGTTAAATCTTGTCTATATTATAAAATGCATACTGCACAAGACGCTAAGATCATTCAAGTAGGCCTCGCTTTCATAATTTTCCCGAACACTTGTAATATGTTCGCAGAACATCAGTATTCCAGAAAACACCAGTTAAGAACCACTGGCTTAGGTCATTTTGATCTGGCAACAATGCGTTGTAGCATCAATTGTTCGATGTCAAATCGTTAGATATTATAGAATATTCTGTAATATCTAATAAAGAACATGAATTTTATTAAAACATTTGAAAAATGTTTGTTTTCTTGTAGATTATCAGCTAAGATTTACATCTGAGTTAAAGGCTATCCTTTAACATTTGAATCCTGAAAATGAATTAACATAGTAACACTTTTTTAATTTATATAATCTGGACTTCTTGGAATTCAGTGCTGGAAATTTTAGATTATTATGTTATTCCCATTCTATGTAGTTCTAAGAATAACACAAAAAATGTTGATTCTGCATATGCAGCTAAAGCTAAATTTAAGTAATAAAATTGCCTATTTTTTGTTCACGTTATCTTCTATTTTACAAAAAGCAGATAAATATGTATTCTATTTAGTCTTCCAGTTTTAAAATAAATACATCTGAGAATAATTAACTAAACTCTTATGAATTCAGTTTGTAAAAATGTATTAACTGATTACAAAGATTCAATAACAAACAACATCCTAATAAATTTATTAATTAAACTTAGATAAATAAGATGACAATTGTTTCTCATTCTTTTGTTAAATTAAAAATTAACAATCAAATTAGAAATTAGAAATTAATTTTATAAATAGACATTGATTGAAAAGCCCTTCCCACAAACATTTTTTTTCTGTTTATTCTTAGTTTTACAGATACTGTTCATTTATTCTTACAGGCACTGTTACTATGAAATTTTGAATTGCACAGACTTTTTGACATCGACATTTGCACTTATTAGTGTTACAATAACAGGTGCACTGATACAATGATGAAACCTTTTTGGGATCCAGAAGAGAGTCCTGATGCTTTCCGTGACATTAGTGAAGCACTTGAAATATCATTCTGGCTCATAATATTGGAATCTGCCAAAGAGAACTCATTGCAAGCATAAAATCTTTTCAAAGGCCCCTCTCTAGTTTCCAGTCAGTATAAACCAGATTCTTTCACACTTAAAACTATTGCTAATACATTTCTGGGAGCAAGATGTCTCTTATCAACCTTTCATTCAGTTCGTGCAGAACCCATTTTCCCCGCTTTTGGATCTTTCCCATGGCTTTTAAACGTATGGAGACAGCTTCTTGTGACATATTCAATTGATCTGCGAATTGTTTTTGCATTTGAGCATCATCCTCATCCAACAATGCTTGCAATTCACTGTCTTCAAACTTTTTTGGTGGTCTTCAGTGTTCTTCGTTTCTCACGTCAAAATCACCACTTTTGAATTTATTAAACCATGCATAGCATTGTGATTTACCAAGAGCATGCTCACTGTAAGCTTTGACAAGCCTTCAACATGATTCTGCAGCAGTTTTCTTTCACACTTAAAACTATTGCTAATACATTTCTGGGAGCAAGATGTCTCTTATCAACTTCTGGAAGTTTAACCATAACATTTTGCCACACTTCAGCAGATGGTAGATGTTGATGTGACATATCTAACATTTTTTTAGCTTGCTTTTTCATTCCTGTTTTAGCTTTTTCCTGCACATTGCTTATAGACTCAGTTCTTCTGCATTGGCTGCATATTATGACATGATCTTCCTTTTTGGATCCACATTTTGAATGTATTTTCAAACTGCAATTTCCACACACCTATGATTCTGCAGCAGTTTTCTTTCACACTTAAAACTATTGCTAATACATTTCTGGGAGCAAGATGTCTCTTATCAACTTCTGGAAGTTTAACCATAACATTTTGCCACACTTCAGCAGATGGTAGATGTTGACGTGACATATCTAACATTTTTTTAGCTTGCTTTTTCATTCCTGTTTTAGCTTTTTCCTGCACATTGCTTATAGACTCAGTTCTTCTGCATTGGCTGCATATTATGACATGATCTTCCTTTTTGGATCCACATTTTGAATGTATTTTCAAACTGCAATTTCCACACACCTGGAGAATTCCATCCTCTCATCCATAGCACATTGAAATATATTGGTCGCATCATTGTTCATCTTCTGTTTCATGAGTAATCATGCCATGGAAGATATTTTCCAAGTCCTCTTTTGTTTGCAGCAAATTGTAAATGCCCTTTTCTAAAGAAGAATCTGCTAACCCAATTCTCTGCTAACATCCAAACATTGCTTCATATGGACTTTTGTTGATTCCCTCATGTAATCAGCGATTCTTCTTACTTCAGATAAATTTCAATCCCTCTGACCATTTGTTAACATCTTTGTCCATCATCCAACATATCCCTAACATCTTGATTTGCTTGTTCTACTGAACCTTGGCTCTCAGAATGTCTAGGTTTCATATGAACAAGTTTTAAACCTGGCCACATGCTTCTTAAGTCTTGAATTATTTGATTAGAAAACTCCCATCGTCACTTTGCAGAATGAATGGTGCGCCAAAGGTACAAAAAATATCAATAAGGCAATAGGCAACTTCTTAGGCTGTTTTTGTTTTAAATGGCTTGAGTATTGTAAATTTTGTAAGGTGATCTTGGTAGTTTGAAATAAAACAGTAATCTTTATCAGGTTCTGACTGCATGTCAATCAAGTCCATCTGGCATCGTGAGTTCATATGGTTTGATAGAATTCTGCTACAACTATTCCTTTCTTCTTAGTTTTCTTCTTTAGCTGGCACTGCCCACATAGAGATACGTTGCAATATTTCTTCTTTAACTCTGCCTCCATAACTGAAAAGAATAATAAAAAAACTAAAGAGTGAAAATAATACTTCTAACGTTTAACAGGAATCTAACAGAAATATGTAAATACACAAATAAGTAGACTATTATCCTACCTCTTAATCTCTTATGACCAGTTGCAATATGAGCACTTTCAATGATGTCAAATATGTCTTCAATTTTGCAGTAATATCGAAAAATATCACTTGCTTTCGCCTCAACTGACTTTTCATTAATTTACTACTTGCAACAATTATATTAACCTTTTCTTCAAAAGTTGCTTTCCTATTATTAGGTTTTTGTGCCATAAATCTGCATTCAACAGTAGCCATTTTCAAACTGAAGCAAACTTAGTTGCCAGCAGATAATCCATAAATGTGCTATCAATTTTGTAAAATTCTGCTACTGGCCACTATTTTAGTTGTCGCCATTAAGCAGCCCCTCTGGCAATATAGAACGTATTACTCAAACACATCCCTGATCTATTTCAGAATGGTCTGTGGTTGTTTCAAAACAGTCAGAAAGCATATTGGTTTTGGCAGAGTTGCATACAATGCATTGTGGTTATCTCACAATGGCCACGAAGTGAAATAATGTCAAGCATCAGTGTTTGATCATTTGGAACTTGCCACAATGCGTTGTGGCTGTTTTTTCAGTCATTGTCTGATTTCGGTGTTTGGGCATAACATATATAACAATAATAGCACTGTAATGGCATAATGTGCACAAATATATATGAATTGCATATAAGATTGAACTAATGTATGAAAATTACTCCCAAATATCATATCCATTTCTAATCTGAAGAGATGCCTGACAGCAGAAAACAAACTAAGGATAACTGACAGTATTACCATATTGACTACAGCCATTTATTAATAAATTACATTATCTATAAAATATATATTATTTATGATTAGGTTTGAATTAAACTACAAAATCAGATAAGATACAGTTTTGGTGGATGCCACTTTTAGAGTCCATCACAGATTGATCATGATCATACAGTGAGTGGATACCAACTGAAATTCAATGGACATCAGTATATGCCAAAACAGTTGATTGTGTTATGGAAAGAACAGGATCAATATAAAAATTAAATAAAATAGCACTTAGTGGCGACCCTTGCAAAATGCCAAACCTCATTGAAAATTCCTCAGACACAGAATCGTTAAAATAAATCATAGCTTTTCTATTGTTTAAATAGGCAATTATACAAAATATCATGATCAATTAGATCAAAAGCTGATTTTAAATCTAAATATATCACATAGGTAGATCTTAAATTCTCAAAATTTTCAATAAGTATTGACTTAGTTTGATATAAATTAGTTGTACAGGAACATTTTTCTTATTTTGCATAATTACAATTCAATAATAAATGTTTGTTTTATTTTCTTAATTCTTATACTTACTTGCCTAATTTATTTATTTATTAATGTTTACCTATACTATAAAATAACCAAGGTGTTCTGTAAAAATTTCATGATTTGTGAAGTGTTCTGTCATCGAAAAAGTTTGGGAAACACTGCTCTAGACTTTGGAAAATGACTACTGAATATTCTTGAGGTGCAGTCCATAGTAATCTATTTGGCCTGGGTACTTCCATCTGTAGGTGAACCAATCAGTAGTTGCATTTACTTTTGCTATGATGATAGAGAGCATGTAGATTGTTCTGCTGATAATGGAGAAGTGTGCTTTCAAAAAGAAAAGGGAACAATCATTAGAGGACAGTGATGAAGATAATCCAAAGATGAAAAGTCCCCATTTGGAACTTGTCAAGAGTTTGCAAGTGGACTTAGTTAATTATCTATCTACTAATGCCAGTTCTTATATGGGGACAAAAACATTATCATTTCATAATTAATTGATACAGTTTTTTGGTTAACATCATTGAATACAAAAAACATTTTCAACATTTCACGAAGACCATGGAAGAAAATTTGGTCAAGGTGATCAGCAGAAGCTGCTCCTTCCTTCTGCATCAGTTGTATCAGGAGGTCCAAAAGCTAAGACAACAATGAAAAAGGAAGTGATTATCATTGAGCCACAGAATGAACAGTAAAATGCTGAAATGAAGCTTTTGAAGGAGAAAATCAGTCCTTATACTCTCCAAATTGGAGTGAAGAACCTGAGGAAGGTGAAGAAGGGTGACCAAGTGATAGAAGTAGTTCATCCAGAAGACAAGACAAAACTTGCCAATGCTGTCCAGAATGTTTTGAGACTTGAAGTTCATGAGCCCAAGCCAAGACATCCAAGATGATCATTTTGGGTGTTCTGAGAGCACCTCTCAAACAGAACTAACTACACTACTATTTGAGCAAAATAATGAACTGCAGAGAATGCTTGCCTCAGTTACAGAGTTCAACCAGCATTGTGTTCCTAAGTTTCAGCTGGGAAATAAAACAAAGGATACCAGTAACTGAATACTGGATATTTCAGGAAGACAGTTTCCTAATGAAGGCAAAGGAGTTAAATCTTGAATGGGTAAGATATCAAGTGGAGAATTTCATCTCTCTATTACAGTGTTGTAAGTTCTGCTAAATTACATCTTACAAAGAATTGTAAGGAAAAAAAATCAACTTATAATTAGAGTGCACAATCCTGTTAACTGCAGCTTTGTTGATATCAATTTGCTAAGCCATTTTTGAGATTATATATATATATACATATACACACGTACACAGGAATTCTTGATTAGTGCAGTTAATAAATCCTTGCAATACACTGCATATATCAAAACCTCACTAATCTTCAATGGACAGGGAAGGATTTCTCCTAAAAAACCTGGAGGTGTGGGGTTTAGAATTGAACACAGATCCTCCAAGGTTGTAAGTAACTGCTTTACCACATGGCCATTTGATCAATACATAATTTTATGGCATTTATTACAAATATTTTATAAATTGGTTAGAGTGGCATTTTTTAATACTAGTATAAATATAAAACAATATGGATTTTAATAAAAGTATTTCTAGCTGTTAATTTGCAGTGAAAAGTAATAATAATGACTAATAGAAAATAAATGTTTACAAAAGCACTTAGTAGTTGCTATCAAAAACTCCATATACCAAATCTGAAATCTATGGTTAGTGAATTGCCGTATATTTATTTAATTTATAAATGTATTGCTAAATTACAATAATTGAGAATAGAGAAGTTTATCTGTAACTATTTTTAGAATCAAACAAATTCTAAGAACAGAGCAATTAAAAAATTCTAAGAATAAAAGTTCTATAAAATAATTTAAATTAATATTAATACTTTTGTTATACAATAACTGAATTTTGTTCCTATAATCAGTTTTGTAAACCTAAAAAGAACAAAATGTTTGCTAGTAATTTGATACTCTGTTTATCATCAGTCTGGCAGGCTAATTTGATTCCTTCTGAAACTTTTGCTATACAGGAATCCCTTGATTAGTGTGGTTATAAATCCTTGCAATACACTGCATATATCAAAACCACACTAATCAAACTAAAAAACCAGCATATATCAAAACCGCACTAATCAAACTACAAAACCAATGGGAATAATTATAATGAATCCTGGAAGATATCAAAATTATAAACATGTACAGTATTTTTCCTCTCTCTCGTATCTATATTGCATAACTGGGAATATATGTATTTTTTCCCTCTGTCAAACCATATCTATATTGCATTGCATGTACTTTAAATCATTGAGGAATATGAATAGGTATTTAAAAATTTATAGTAAGAATTAAAATTTATTTTTCACAAAAAATTTTTTACAAAATTGCATAAATTTTGTAAAAAATAATTGCATGTCTGTAGAAGTCAAGTACTAGAGACGAATTGAAGGCAAGACTGGCTATATAATTTTGTAATGGCTATTATTAAGTAGTTGCCATTCATGCTAAATTTATTAATAAATAAAATTAAGAATGATTTTAAAACATAACAATTAGATGACAAATGTCATAATATTAACAGAATTTAAAAAAATAAATAAATTTATTGCAGTGCTCTAATCATATAGACTACAACCCTGAGATTCAGTTGACAACGTTTCAGAGTTTGAAACAAAAATATTGCACTTGTTGAAATGCACTAATCAAATTTGCATCGCATATATTAAGGGATAGTCTCAAATTTTTTTGCACACTAATCAAAACTGCATTATTCAAACCTGCACTAACAAGAGATTCCTGTACTATATTGAGGGCATCTGCTATTAAATGAAATTTTCTCTCATTTTTAAAATTTGAAAAATATGAGACAAATTTGTTTAATTAGTATGCAATTTTGCAGAAAGAAGAAACATTTATATTATATTTGTTTATAGATTTATATTTTTTGCATTTTTATGCATTTAATTGATGATAATTTTTAAGTTTCACTTATTACACATTTTGGTTAGAATTATATTGGTTTCTTTGATATTATTTAGTATTTTATATTATTAAATTTTCTCATTATGTAAGAACAATATAAAATTATAAAAACATTTGAATGATTTTTGTAAAATGTTTAAACTTTTACTGCTATTGTTAATTCTATATACTGTTTTTCTATTATATTTTAAAGCACTGACAAGCAGCTGAGTAATTTACTTCAAACTTACTACAAAAAACTGTATGTAAAGTGTTTATATGAACCTGAGGATGGCTTGTGAAAGCCGAAAACGTTAGTTCTGAAATAAAAAGTTTGAAGTAAATTACTCAGCTGCTTGTCAGTGCTTTAAAATATAATAGTATTAATAGGAGTTAAGCAGTTATTCGTTAGCGATAAACTTTGTTTTTCTTTTATAAAAACATCATTTTTCATTGTAATGGAAAAATTTTAAACATTTTATAACTAAATATTTTTGTTTTTGTTAATTTTTGCTTATTTTTTATTTTGTTTAAAAGAAATTTTCTTTTTTGTTCATTTCTTTACATTTTATTGTATTGAATTTTTGGCCATTTCCTTAACTAATAATCGTATATTTTTTGTTTGACACTCCCTCTAATGCCTTTTACACTAATATTTAATAATAGAATGAGATAGAATAAACACCACACAGCTGTACTTAACTGACTAATTACAGCTCTTGTTTATTTTATACTCTAGATCTGTTTTCATATCTAATACTGTATTTGCTTTACTTCACATAATAAAAATGCAATAACACTACTATGTAAATAATAGATATTGTTTATATTTTTGAATGTATTTTAACTTATAAACTATTTATTGCCAACTTTCTTTCCTGCTGTATATCAAACTGAAAGTTTAATTTTAAAAGTAATGGTACTTGAAGTACAAATAATGTATGGCTTAAGTGTTAAATTCTGGTATGCCAAATTTGCCAAAATTAAAAATCTGTTTATGGCATCTGATACATAAGATGATGTACATTAAAATGTTTAGAATATCTTAAAAAAAAAAATGTCATGATTTATGAATATTAATGCATCTGACTTAAAGTGAAATCTCAAGAATTATATTAGGAAAGTATTAAAATAGTTATATTGATTTTTGTTTTTCTATTGAATATAATTCCATGATGATGATAAATTATAGTCATGACTGCCATTTAAAATAATTATAAAAATATAAATTTAAATATATTTTCAGTATTTTAAAACTTACTTTGTCTTTTCCAATAGGAAGATCATCTCTGGTATACATATTTTTTCTACCATCAAATACCGGTTTCTGGCTGCCAAAAATTTTTATGTAGGCACCAACCATTGTTTCTATAATTTCCCTATATAAAATATTCAATTAATTTGGTATATAATTGAAAATTAATAAAATCATATTCAATATATTTATGTAATAATTATAAAAATAAGAGGTATTATATTATTATAATAAGACTTTCTGGAAATATTTCATATTTTAACTCTCAATATAAGACTTATTAATTTAAAATATTGAAAAGAGAATCTATACATAATTATTAATTTCGCATCAATTTATGCATCTATGCATTATAATGTCTTATTAATCAAAAGAAAATTTTTATATAGTTTTTATAGAAAACTCATTTCCAAATAAAACAAGCTATAAACCATGCAAATATTTGGGCAATTTTTTAAGGAACAATCGTTAGAGGATTTATCTTTTATCTTTTCATTTTGTTTGGATATTAATAATAAAATTAAGGTTTAAAATATATAATATTTTGAAAGATTTTATATTTTATCTATTAAAGCAATTTTGTTATCTAACTTATTTTTGAAGTTTCTTGATAAAAATATATAAGCCAATGCTGAAAAAATAATCATTACCATATCAATGAAATATAATCTTCACATATGGCAACATCATTTGCCCTTATAATATAAAGTTAGAACATGTTCTTTATTAAATAACCAATGTGGAATGACTCTCAGGTTTCACCAGACAAATTCAGTTATGGACAATCTAACTGGATTAATATTTTTGCAAACAATTACAATCAACTTTGTTTACATTTGCAGTTTTTTTCCATTTATTGCAAAAATATTTCAAAAATATCATAAAATTGTTAGTAAATATTTATATAATTCACTTAAAATTTATACTTTACAAATTTTTTATTTTGTTATAATTTTCTCTTCAGAATAAAATTTTTGATATCTTTGAAATTTTTATCATTACAACAGTATGCAATTGTTAAAAAAAACTATACTATATTATATATGGCATATTTATATATATTTTAAATTGAATACCAATTATTCCAGTATAAATAATTTTAAAAGTTAGCTATATGCATTAAAAAATATACTGTGATATGTTCTGGGCTATACATGATGTGAAAAAATTAGAATTATTTATGAGTGATTCAGAAGATATGCTTGATCAATCAATAAAATAAAAGTGGTTAGAGAGTTTTCAGTACTAGTAATTCATAAATTATAAAAAAGTATATAATGTTATGTAAAAACTAGAAAGGAGAGTTTTCAGTACTAGTAATTCATAAATTATAAAAAAGTATATAATGTTATGTAAAAAAACTTACCGATTGACTTTTCGAGGGCACTTATCAGGAGTTATAGTAACATCATAATGATGAAGGAAGCCATGAGGCATAGTGATTTGAAAATGATTGGCACGCAACATGATTGGTCTACCTTCAGTACCCACATTAGGTCTACGAGGACAAGTGAAAACAGGAAGATCTGGAGATGAGGCCTGAGCCCCCTGAGGCACCACTGCCATGGACGGTCCTGTTTGAGTAGGAGCCAATGCAGTTGTCACAGGAGTTCCAGAAGGTCCTGGAGGACCACGAGGAACAGTTTGGCCTGTAGGAGGTCCACCTCCTGGTGGTCCTGGTGCTGAAATATAAATTATTATTAAATTCATTATATTTAAATAATAAACTAGTAAAATAAACTCTGCTATTTAAACTTATATTTAAAAATTTTTAACATCTTAACAAAATATAGGGAACATTATTTACAAATACATAAATATAGTTCTTGATTTTACAAGCTAATTTGTTCCTAACCCATAAAACAAGCACATAAAGCAGAAATTTATTTCATAGAATTAATAGTAAAAAACAGAAGTTATGTTCTCAACAATGGAAATTTTGTTATAATAATGTTAAATAAAAATCAATAAAACAATAGTTTATGTTAAATTGTGACTTATTTATATAAAAAAATGAAAATATAGCCCTTAATTATAATAATAAAAAAATTATTTGTCATGCAAAAGTTAAAAAATTTTAATTGTCATCACAACAGATGAATAGATGACCTTTACATAGATGAACTACTCTTTTAGTTACAATCCAAGAATGAAAGTTATTTAATAATGTTTCAGCAAAACCATAGGCAGCCAGGAGAACATGTTACTTCCATTTCTTAGTCTACCATCTTGATTTTTTCCATTTCATAACAGACAATGAAGTGTTTGCTATGAATCCAGTACTATTATAATGTACAGCTAAAACTTTATATAATACAAATCTCAAGGGAATTTACTCCAAATAAACCTAATTTCACTAGCCAAATTATATCCCTTGAAACTAATTTGGCTAGTGAAATTAGGTTTATTTGAATGTACAGCTATGTACATGATTTGAAATATTGTATTTATAAGCATTTACTATTTATTTATTGTAATCAGTTTGTTAATTTTTTGATTTGCTTAATACATTATACTTAAAAAAAAAGTACTCAAAATATGAACTATTTGTGCACAATTTTTAATGAATGAAATTCAACACAAAAATATTTTGACAGTAAAACAACATGAAATAAAACAATAATAACTAATTATTTTTAAGTTAATACCATAAATAATCAATCTGCTGATTGTAAAATAGATAATATCTAGTTATATAGTTGATCCCCCAACTTTGTTACTAATTAATCTGGAAAACAGTCATGCAAGTCAGAAAGTAGTTTTCCATAGGAATCAATAGAAAACTAAAAATTTAATTGAAGTTTTTCAGTTGAAAGAAAAACATTAGCCTATTACATTATCTTCAAATAAATGTACTGTATTTGGGTTATGATATAAAAATTACTTCACAATATGATATTTATAAGAATGTTGATATATTTATTAATTCAATTTTTACTTGTAAGAAATATTTAAACAAAATTTTTATGGTATATTGTATTAAAAGCAGTTCTTTCTCTTATTTTGTTCACATGATTTGCTTTAGAAAAATCTGATTAGATATAGTATGAACTAAACTTAAATGGATATCCAAATCAACCCTAAATTGTAAAATTAATCCCTTGATAATTTAACAGAAATTTTAATAATTAAAAATAATTTATACTAATGTTAATGCCAACTCATAATTAATAAATATACTAATAATTAAACAAAGAGTGGGACCATCTATGAATTAATAATCAAACTAGTATTTTTAATTAATTTATCTGATAAATTAAAGGTGCTATTTTTTGTTTAATGTTTAGTATATTTGTTAATTATGAGATGATATTTATGGATATTTTTATTTTATTTATTAAAAATTCATCAATTATAGATTTTATTATGGTAATTATTTTAATAAAACTAATAGACACAAAACAATTTATATAAATAAATCATTACATTTATTAAATTTAGCATATTAAAATAGAACAACTAAATACTGTTTTCAAATTTATATATGGATAAAAAAATACGCAATATATTAGAGCCCAAAGATTGTAACAAACAATTCCTTCAATTTATAAATAATTATTATATTGCAAAAGATTGTTGAAAAATAAGACAAATAAACTAGTACTTGAATAAATAATAATAAATGTGATATACATTTCCATTATTGAACTTAAAGGAAACTCTTTTGAATACACTTTCCTAGTTCCAGTTTGCTTGGAGAATTATCTTTTTCAGTGGCAATCATACCTTAATGGGCATAATTATCATGAGAGGAGAGAAGGATAGAACCTAGGTGTGATAATCAATCAAATATTATAAAAGCTATTAGTAATTTTAAGCTCTTCAAATATGAGTAAGATGGTGTTTTACCAATGTTTTCATAACAAGGTATTAATCTTGCTTTGCATCTTTTTCTATATCTTCAAAACCTGTTTCATTTTTAGCTAAATTCTGGAGCCAAATGAGTTTTATTTATACTATGAGCCTAGGGTATAATACTTACACTGAATCCAAGGTATACCATTAATTAACCTGACATCATTCTTATTAAATATAAAGGAAAGGCTGATGAACACATTTTTTAGGGATAAGACTTTAATGAAGTTTTCTTTATACTTCAGTCAGTATGAATATCATATCAGGCAGCTTGAAAATGTTCTTCATGAGACTGTATCACTTATTGAAAGAACAACTAGATTAAGGAAATCATTCCTATAGAATTTCCTTGATATCCAAGGAATTTTTAATTATCTTTCATTGAAACAAATTAGCTTTACAGCTGACAGATATAATTTGTCCAACATTGTTTGCTGGAATTGTTTTTGTTGGACAGATTTCATGCTGAAGCATAGAAAATTACAATACACTCTATGAAGAAGTTAAGATATTTGTGGACAGAGATTATCCACAGGGACGAGTGCTGTCTTTCTCTCTCTTCTTGTAGTGCTTTGTATGAACAGCAGGTTTTGGCCATTAACTGACCTCACAGAGAGAATTAACCTCAACTAACAGTTTGAAAATATAATTTATTAATCTAACTTACATCATTTTTCATCATCTAAGAAACTGCCTGAAACTGCATTGCACCCCAATGTCAAAGCAACTGCTGAATGGAGAAAGCAAGATGGCAGACCAGAGGTAGTGATCTGGTCATTCACTCAAGTTATCATGAAGATATGTAAATTCATTCCTTTTTCATCAAAATTCATATGCAAATCACATGGATGCCCAGATCATCTACAAATGAAATCATCTGTATGTAAGCCATGTGCTCATCAATTCAGACAAAATTCAGCAGCATTCTCTCCTATCCTTATCCTGTACTTGTTTTCTACCATTGTGTCTTTGTCAGTTTCATCATATGCTATGCTCACCATTATTGTTTGATATTCATTATTATTATTATTATTATTAATTATTGTGATGTAAATTGTGGAACTGCACTGCCATATTTTTTCTATGTTCTACAGAACTATTCATCTGAATTTCTACTATCATTTTGAAGATTCCTTATGAAATGCCTGACCATGGATCAGATAACTAGGGCATTTGTCTACAACATAAGCAACTTAACCATCATCAGTACCAATTCCTGATCAAATTGAAACTGATGATGGATCTTCAATATCAAGTTACCAGATGAGCTGGCTGCAACTATATTCAATGGGAAAGATTTTTTCATTGTTGGTTATCATTATGGTGGGAAGTTTACCAAGAATGTATCCCAGCTGCTTCAAATAGATCTCAATATAATTTATGAATGATGTGATAAGGTTGTTTGATTGATAGTTAACCTAACAAAAGACTAACTATAACCTTTTACACAGAAAAAGTTTGATGCAAAAACCTCCAAAAGTTTGGATGTTTTTGCATCGTCACTCTCTGGAAAAGGTTAAATTAAAATTTTCTAGTGAAGTGAAACATCTTGATGTTATGTTAGATAAGAATTGTTGACTTGGAAACTACATATGAATTTCATTATTATGAAGGCCTATGGGTTGTAGACACTATAATAAGAACTACAACCAAAATTGGATTTACACTATGTGAGATTCATCATCATCATGACTGTGAAAATTCTTTTAAAGATCTGCAGAATGAACTTGAGAAAATTCAAAGGATAGTCTCCAGGTCATTAACAAAGCTATTAGATCTGCTTCTAATGATGCTCTTGAAGTTGTCGTGAGCAACTTTTTTTGCATTTCTATATCAAAACTAATGTTCTATAAAGTGGAGTATTTAGCTTTTAAATGGAACAAGGCATATGATCACATTCTAGAAACAAATAATGATCACTGTTTGCCTAAGTTTAGATTTTCAAACTCTTCACTATTATTTTTTCCTAGAATAGAGGTGAAGTATTTCAGGCACAGTATTAAAATTGGACTGATCTGGTATATAGATTTTCTTTCAAATAAAAATCTATGCTGTTTCAGTATGTGTTAGAATTAACCTTGATAGGATACATATCAAATATACAGTCGGACCTCCATATATCGAAATTGAAAGTGTCTTTGAAAAATTTCGATATATAGAAACCTGAATTTTCTCTAATGTAGTATAGTAGTTAAGTGATATTTTGTCCGTATCACCTTTTTCATGGCCCCCTGACGGCGGGAATGGTCGCTCACAGTTTGTAAAACTCCAACTTAAATAATTTGAAAAAATTTTGGGATAAAATATACAAATGAATTTTTTTAATGTTTAAAAATATTAATCCCGAATTTGGGATTAAATTATAAATTTTAATCCTGAATTTCTGTGCTACATCTTCTTTTTCTCACTCCACAGTCCATATCTTTTAGCAATTCCACTTTTTCCACAACACTTAACGACTTTCTCTTTGATACGGTAAACATTTTAGTAGAGCTGAACATTACCCCCCCCTCTATAGTACAAATCGACACATCCATTTTGTTTATTTGTCGACTGTTTCTAGCCAGACCCAATGTAGACTCCTTACCTTATCCTTTTCCCTTGCTTCTGAAATTAAAAATTTCAATATATAGAACAAATTTCAATGGAAATTTCACAGGACTAACAAAAAACTTTGATATAAGGAGAATTTCGATATACTATATAGTAGTTCGATATATGGAGGTCCGACTGTATTTATATTATATCAAATAATCAAGCTAAATTAAGAGTATTTGGTAGCTCTAGCTTTACCTCAAAGTTTGTTTGGAAATGCCACTACTGGTGCCCGCCCCTTTATAAAATCACTTCTGTCCGAAGAGTTTTGATTTTATTAACCAGTTGATTTTAAAAAACGGCAATCTAAAATTTTGTACCTTTTTTCAAAATCCACTTTACAGACAACATAATTAAAACGAGACTTATAAAATATGATATAGTAATGCGATTAAAATTAGTTTAATTTTACAGATAAAGTAGTAGTACAGATGCAATTTAAAAATTTTCGATTTTCTAAAATTTTCGAAACAGAAACCAAGATTCCAAGACTTCAAGTAAAACTCAAGATCTTGGGGGAAAACCCAAGCATTGGAGCCCTGCTCTCGCATCGACTGAGTAACGCACCGAAAACATCTGCTTTTATTTCGTCTTCATCGGTCGCCCCCGATTAAAGTGATTATTACTGTAAATGTTAATTACACTATCGGCAACAGTATTTTCACTCGGATTTCTGAAAATGCTATTGCCGATAATTACCCCTTTTACTGTTACACTCTCCTGTTTCTTACTTTTATTGTTTTACACTCTCCCGCTCTCCTGTTTTTTGTGATTCACATGGACTAATCGAACATCTGCAGTTGGAATACCGAAGAACTGGTGAACTTTGAATTAAAAATTTGATTAGAAAAGCGATTTTTGTTTTTGTACCTGTAATGAATGATTTTTATAAGTGGCGATGTTTATTTTATTACTCGGCAATTTTTCAATTATATTGCATTGATTTGAATCCTTTCCTAAGGATTTGATTGCATAAGTAATGAATGATTTTTATAAGTGGCGATGTTTATTTTATTACTTGGCAATTTTTCAATTATATTGCATTGATTTGAATCCTTTCCTAAGGATTTGATTGCATAAAGCGTTTTATAAAGCGGCAGAAACTGTATATCATTTTCAAACTAGCTACTGAGAACAAGATATAATTTATTTGGATGCAAGACAGAAGAGGATTGGTAGTAATGAGATTACTGTCCTTTATTGATGCATTTGGGCATATTGTCAGGAGTGGATTGGCTGTTATCCTGAAAAGACTAATGCAAACAAAATTGTTATTCTAAATTTTTCTCTACATAAGATTATTATGTTACTTAAATTGAATAAAAATTGACTAATGATTGTTATAAGACTCCTTAAATAACATTGCTATCTTCATTCTAAATCAGATTGCTCATAGTTCCAATTATAGATGATGTCAGGGATATGAAATTTCCAAATTCAAACAACATATAACAACTCAATCTAACTAGGGGGTTGTTAGCCAAATAATACTAAACAAGTGAAATTTTATTTCTAATGTAGTTACGAATTATTCTTAGTGAATTATTTTTGAACTAAACTACTATTTTAATAATTATTTATTAATTATGATATGGTGCACCAGGCACCACCTTAGTTGAAATTAAAATAAATTATTAGTTCAATAAATGGTACCATCCCAGTATAATTAACTTAATAAATTATTATTAAAATAGCAGTTTAGTTCTAAAATAATTCACTAGGGATAAAATTTGGTTTGTTTTAGGATTACAAAATTCACTTACTTGATCTTTCAAAGTTAAGATATAATCTTCTAGGATTACATTTCTCTGTAATAAATTTGTTTATTATCCCCTTTATAAAGATACTATTTTTTATGCAAAACAACCTGCTGATATACCAGGAATACACAATAGATCTCTGGATAATCAGAATGCTATATTATCCCTTATCCAACTAACTTCAAGTGCCATAAGCCAGATGACTGATGGCAGTTGAAGTTAGTTCCATCAAGGAGGTTGGCAACAATAATTCCAAAAGTCTTTTTTGTCTTGAGGTTTTCTGGTGCATTCCCAATAATTAAAACTAGTCAAGTCTCTGACCAGTCTCCTATTTTCAAACCACATTCTTCTCTGTCATCCTCTTTCTCTTTTTTCCATTATTCTTCCATACAAAATCATCTTTTAACATTTTTCTTTTCGAATTAGCTAGCTGAAATATTTTACATTTTTTATGATGTTTATTAATATCCTCTTGGTGTTGACAGTTTTAATTTTTTTTGTCCAGTATATTATCAGCATTTTTCTTATGAATCATATTTCAAAAGTTTCCAATTTTCTTACAGATAATTTACTGAATATCCAGTTATACTTATATAATAAAACAGATCATATGTAGCATTTTAGCACAGTCTCTCTTGTATTTAGATTAATTTCCCTAAAAGTCAATATATTTTCATATCTATGAAACTTTCTTATAATTTGTATTCTCTTGATCTACTACTACTTCCATCTTCATAATCATTTGGTCTAGATATATGTATGAATGGACCTGTTCAATTTTCATTTGATTAAAATAAATATTAAAGTTTTGGGAATCGTTTCTCTTTAAATTATCATACAATTTATTTTTTGATGTTATTAAATAATCCCTTATCAAAAATTTTTTTGTAAATTTCATTTACTAATTTTTGCATATCATCTGATTTTTCAAGAAAAACTGCATCATTTGCATATCTGAAGTTATTGAAATTCTTGCCTCTGACCCAATTCCTCCAAAATTGTTGAGGTACCTAAAGATTTATTCACTGTAAATACTAATGGTGACAGAATACATCACCTGTCTTTTTCCGTTTTTATTCAAAACTATTGATTTTTTTGTTTTTTACTTTTATTGATGTTGATTAGTTCTAACAACTTCCATAATTATTCTTAAACTTTTTCCTTTTATTCCACTATTTTTAATTATATAATTAGAATTTTGAGATCTATGGAATCAAAAATCTGATGTAATTGATAAAGCATATAATATGTATTTTTCTGTGTATCTAAACTTCATTTACAGAGTATCCTTAAGTTGATTATAGTAGGTCCTTAACTTATACAGTTAATTCATTCAAAAATTTCTGCATAAATCAAAAATTGCATAAATCTAACAATGCTTAAATTTGATATACGTGAATAGGTGCATTAACAAACGGAATGGCAAAATGAAATTTATAAACATAAGGACAATAAGGAAAGCACATAAGGAAATTTAAGGCCATAAATTATATTTTGCAAAAAAAGTAAATTGTTTAATGAAATTTTCATTTAAATAATCAAAAACAACTTGCTTAATATTATAATAAAACAGTCCATTACAGCTCTTCTTGCTAAAGAGCTGTAATGGACTGTTTTATTATGAAAAATTCAGCAAAAATAAAGACTTACACATCTGGGTATCTCTGAAATTGCAAAAGTCAAAAGCACATAAGTAGATTACTTACTGTATTCCTTCTCTAGTTCCTTCTCCTTCTGAAATCCTAATTGTTATCATTAATTTCCTGTGTTAATTTTTATTTAATATATTCAAAGATTATTTTTAGTAAAATTTTTGCAAAATGGCTCATCACACTAATTAATCTATGTTCTAAGTAATTAAGAGCTTTTGTATTTTTGGGATTGGTAATAAAATATCTTAGGTCTGCTTGTCCAATAGTCATTTCACAACTGGAGATTCTCATATGAGTATGTTCATCAGTTTCTTTATCAGTTATTGTTAAATTATGAGATTCTCCAATGGTAATAGTAAGAGATGCCAGTGCAACCAATGACTGATTATGGACAGTATTATAGGATTAATACAGCAACATTCTAAGCAACAAATAACAAAATCCTCAGCTGTTGTTCTATCAATACTAACAAATAACTGCAATATTTATATATGATCATTCATATAATCTTTAATTTTCTTTCAAGCACTTTTTTAAGAGGTTTCATTGGGATCGAATATGAGACCGATGTTAGATATTGGGGTTGTTCATGTGTATGGGTTAGTAGAAAGAAAAAACCTTACACTACCATATAGTAGACTAAATACCACGTACAACATGGTAAAGAACATCAAATTCCCAACCCAACCACATAAATGATCTGAGGTATACACTATACCATTATACAACACCACCCTCCAACAACACGTTCCCAACCCATCCACATAAATGATCTGAGGTATACACTATACCATTATACAACACCACCCTCCAACAACACATATAAGTTTTAGAAAAAAATTTAATAGTTATAGTTTGAATCTTTATATGTTTATCTTTATAGCACACACACACACACACATATATATATAAAATAAATAAATAAAAATATAGTGTTTTTTTTTAATTGATATTTTTTAACATGACAATGTTTATGTATATCTAAGTAGAAAAAAAGATTTAAACAGAAGATGACTTATTAGAAAATAATACATATAAACTAAAAAAAATTGAAAACCTACAAATGAATACACACACACACACACACACACACACACACACCAAACAAACACACACCAAACACACACACACCAAATACACACACACCAAACACACACACACACACACACACACACACACACACCCCCCAAACACTTATGGATCATGTTTATTAATATGTCTTTTTGGATGTTCCTATGACCTAGAAACCTGAAATTGGTGAATTTTATAGACACCACTCAATTGGTTCTCAAAAATCAAGCAACAGAGAATTCCATCCTTAAGTAGTAAAAAAGAGGAAAGCTATATTTCGTTATGAAAATTTTTAAAAATCATTATTTTGAAATCATTTATTTACTTTATATGGAGAAAAATTTGCTTCATATGCAGGTAATCCTTGACACACAATGATCTGCAGTTATGATGGCCAAAAATTATTATTAAAAATTCTCTAATTCAACTTTGTTACTTACATATACATACATATATCACATTGCTGTTGTTTACCATTAATTGGCAAGCAAAGTCTTTCAACAATATTCAATAACTGCTAGTGTGATTCTTCCACTTCTTACTTATCACAGCCTTTGGCATGTTAGTTGCTAATCAATAGCTAAAGTGTTCATTTTTTTTATTGCAATTTTTATATCTCATCATAATCCTGTCATGCTCAGTAAGAGAAATAATACTACTGATGAAAAAATTTCTTAAATTCTTCTTTCTTAATTTTGTATTTATGTATTAACAGTATATGTGAAAATAAATAATTTATAAATGCTTATGTAAATTTATACATTTTTAACCATTTTAAGTTAAATAGAAACCTATTTATGAAAATATTAAAACAATAATCAAACAAATCAAGAATTAAAAAAGTCCTCGACTTACATCAGAACTGACTTACGACAGATATGTTGGAATAGAACACCATAATAAGTCAAGGATTACCTGTATATAGTTTTATTAGTTTTTTATTTTTTATCACTGAATCATAAATAATTTAAACAAACTAACTAATATGTTACATAAATAATATAGTTATATATTCATATACAAGTAGTTCCTGACATTATGAGTTAATTCATTCCTGAAATGTGCTCAAAAAGTAAGAATTTCTAAACCAAAAATTAATTTTCCATAGATATAATGTTAAGAATGGATTCTGTTCTCAACAATGAAATTTTGCCATAATAAAATTAAATAAAGATCAACAAAATCAGTAATTTATGATTAAACAATGATTATTTATCTAAAGAAATGAAAACATAGTCTTTAAAATCAAGGAAATTTTAATAATAATGAAATTATATATGCCATATAAATGTTAAAGAATTTCATTCTTCATTATTATTGATAGATAAGTAAATGAGCCTTTATAAGATGAACTACTGTCTTGGGCACAATTCAGGAACAAAAGTTCTTTACATATTGTGCTGATAAAACCTGCTTGACCTGCTATTATGCTTCTTATTCTGCCATTTTGATTTTTCCAATTTCATAGAAGACAATGGAATTTCTGCTACAAATCCAATCATATTATATTGAATAGCTACATTTGCGATCTGAAATGTCTTTTTATGAATGTTTAGTATTTATTTACTGCAATTAATGTTCATATTTTTGATATTTCATATTTAAAAACATAGTTTAAAAACTTGGCAACTCATAAATTGAGAACTAAAGTATATATAGATAGTTATTATTGCATTTATATTTAAATTTTGAATTTTATTAAAACTTGTTATTCTATTTTGGTTATACTAAAGGTGAAGTTGATTGTCCAAAATGCCAATAAGCTTGATGTTTTCTGTCATGGATTTGTTTCTTTTTAAAGCTGTATATATATTACATGTATTCTTTATATTAAACTTTATTTTATTTATAAAATTTAAACTGGAATGACACAAAAAAAATTCCAAAAGTCATATTTATTATGATAAATTTAAAACAATTCTCAGAAATGTATAGTATAGAATGACGTTCAAAGAATTAAATACTTGAATTGGCATTTCAGATAACAGTTTTTCCTTATACTATATTATAATCTAAATTTATGATCCTATTTCTATGAATCATATATATATGTTACAGGCACAACTTGAAATTCATGCAGATTATGATATGCTAATAAATTTCAGGCAAATCTGAATGCACTCGAAAAATATACATAAAAATATATTGCTCTATTTATCTACGATGTGGATGATATCACTCTTCTGGTAGTAATTCAACCAAAATCATAATAAACAGACAAGAGTATATTAATTTTGTCATGATTTCTAAGATTTTTTTTTATCACCTTAACATTGTCATTTCAGTAGTTTATGGCTATCTGATATTGTGATACATTATATATATATGTGATCTGTCTAATCCTGCATTAAAATATACAGATAACATGAGACTTGTGTATAGTTCATCCAACCAATACTTTCAAGAAGTATTTATTTATATATAATTTTCAACAAATTATAGAAATACAATTCAATATAAAGTATTAAAAAATGCATATAGCAGATACTGAATATCCTTATTATAAATTGCTTGAAATTGCATAAATCAAATTGGCATATGATGAAAATTGAAAAATTTCAAGCATCTTTATGCAAAATATAGTAAAAATTGATTATGCACACAATATAAATTTAATTAAAAACCTAACTATATATTAATTTGCATGTTTTATATTATGTATATTGTTATTTTACCTGATCATAAGTATACATTAATTTACAATATTTAAGATTTTTTTTCTTCTGTATATGGTCACATGCATGATGTAAGCAATAAATTGCTTCTTCTTGTGAATTCACAACCTATTAAACAAAAGATTTAAGTATTTAATTAAATTGTAAAATGTAAATATTTTAAGATAGTTATCATAACTGACCATTGATACATAACAATGACTACGGCAAATTTCACACTCTTGTTCATTGTCCTCTTCAGATCCCCGTGATCTTTTCTTTTTGTCTTTAACTTCCAATAGTGGTAACCGTTCAGATGTTTTCAGACCCAAATCATATAACTGTTTCCTTAATTGTAATTCTTCATCCCTATAATATATTTTCACATTATAAATTTATTTACACATAACTATAGATACACTGCTTCTTAATAAAAACAGATTCACAAAGTTTCAAAGCAGGATGAAAGAAAAACATGTCACACTAAATAAATGAAGGTATATTTTTACTTAGTAGTGTTTTCAGCCATGTTAAGGCCCTCCTCAGCCATGAAATGTTTGATTACTTTGTAACTTATTCTAATAGTTATGTATGGTTGAGGAAGGCCTTAATATAGTTGAAAAAACTATTAAGTAAAAATATATCTTCATTTATTTAGTGTGATGTGTTTTTCTTTCAATGTGAAAGCATTTATATAAATATCAAAGATCATTATGTTCTTTTATTTTATTATAAAAAAATTATAACTTTTAAACCATGATATTACAAGGACTTTTGGAGAAACTCCATCTTCAAAAAAAATTATAACAAAGAATGCACTTTGTTTGAGAGAATACAAAATAAAATTTAAAAGTAAGATTTATATTATGTAAATATAGGCAATCCTAAACTTATGACCAATCGTACTTAAAACAGTGATATAACCAGTAAATTTTGTGATTGGTCAATGCAATTCCATGAATTTGAGTCCTTGACCCAATAGTCCTCTTTTTTATGTCTGGTTTTTGTAGTTTTGTGTTTGTTATGTTTATTAAGATAATGTATATTTCTTAATAAACGTTAATTGTGAAAATTCATAAATTTTAGGCATTTCTGACTTATGATGGTGGGTTTAACTATTTTGTTTCTTTTGAAGTCCAGGACTATTTATAACTTATATATATATAATATATATAAATTATAAATTTTCTAATAAAAGCACCATAGAATTCAAGAGTATTATATCAGTGATTAAATTTTTTTAATGTCAGTTCACAATTATTCGTTAATAATAGTGACATTCCAAGGCTTATCATACATCGTCTACATCCATGGAACTAGCCGGATTATAGACGGGGATAGACAAACTGTCCTGGATCTCATATAAATTTTCCAAGAAATTCAATTCATATCCTCTCCTGGATGGAGTCGAAGCATTTCCACGCAGTGAATCCGACCGATTGTCCTATTGCAATATAGTTTAACACAATGCAAATTATTATGAACTAAAAAATATAAGAAATTCAATTCATATCCTCTCCTGGATGGAGTCGAAGCATTTCCATGCAGTGAATCCAACCGATTGTCCTATTGCAATATAGTTTAACACAATGCAAATTATTATGAACTAAAAAATTCAAGTCAGCACCCATATAAATGTAGTTACACGATTTACTACTACTACTACTGCTACTTTCTTTCCAACTCATTAATCTATCTCTTGTAGAAAACATATGAAAATAAGACTTTATCCCCTTCCACTACAGTCAATCGGGTGAACTTTGGACCAGAGGGGGTAACTTTGGACCACCCTGTAAATATGCATTATTTCTTTGTTTGTACTTTTTACAAATTAGATATAGCCTCACTAATTTTTTTATAACGTACAAAAGTTATATTACTACAGTCTTTAAGTCCCAGAATACTTCACAAAACTCTCACCAGGCTTCACAAAAACACCTATTGAAAAACACGTTTGTCAAACGGTATATTCATTTTGAAATTGCAGATATCTACGGCTTAGAAATGTACTAAATAACTGTATAGAGTTGATTCTTACTGTCTAAGTATTAGTAATCTTATGAAACTAATGTGCTTGACATTATAAATATATTGTTATAAAGAGAAATTTGCACACA
>AYEL01087091.1:0-35656 GCA_000484575.1 Olivierus martensii
AATATTGAGATAAATTAATTTTATTAAAATTCCAAATAAAAATAAAATTTTTGTGTGATGAAATATAAAATATTAAAAATTGAAAAATCTGATAAAAATAAAGATGCTTTAATACTAAATTAGACATTATTATTTCTTAATCGTTCATTTTTTTATTTTCACTGATATTTATTCAGAAATATCTAAAATATACAACAACAATTCTTCGACATTTTAAATAGGAATGACATGCTAGATGCAATCGCCCATCAATCATTTCCCGAGAAAGTTTTTTACCCACCTATTTAGGTCTATGCGACGATCTAGGGTCTATGCTTTATATTGGCTAAATAATTACCGATGAACTAATTAGAGCAATATCTAAGATTATAGTCGATTTTGTACGAGAAAAGTCATTTTTAGAGTTTTTCAAATGTATGTAATTTTAGTAATTATACCACAATAATTCAGTTTAAAAAATTTCATATCAATTATTTTTATAAACGATTGTAGCTCTAAATATTTGCTCAAATTTCATCATACAGGCTTTATTTTTTTTTTCAGAAGATGTAGGATTATTTAAGAATATTAATCCTTTTTTTTGGATGGCAAATCTCATCATACAGGCTTTATTTTTTTTCAGAAGATGTAGGATTATTTAAGAATATTAATCCTTTTTTTTGGATGGCAAAATAACTGCAGATGGGAATCGTATAATCTTTAACCAAATATCCTCAATGAATACTTTTCAATGTTACAAATATAAAAAATATAATTCTACTGTTATATGTATAAAATTTAAATCAAAAAATTTCAAAATTTTAAATAAGAGAGATGAATTTTTATAAATTTATGAATATTAATTAGACTTAATTGCAAATGACTGCTGGCACACGGGTGTTGTAAATTTCCTAATTACCCGCAGTGAAAGGGTTTTAAATATGATTATATTCACGTTTAAATTAAATTTTATGTTATAAAAGTATACTATAACATAAAATCTGAAATACACTTCAAAAATGCAGTTTGAATTTCGTACTTTCTTGTTTTGAATTTTGTCTAATCTCTCTTTTGTTTCTTTTTCTCGTATTATATGAAAACAACTCTACAATTCATTTTCAAATTATTAAACGTAAAAGAAGATATAGTAGAGAGCGCACAAGCTACATTTAAAAGATAATATAATGTATATGAATTCTTCTTCTATTACTGTTAATATAGAAGATATGGCTGGCGCTTTTTTTCCTCCGAATACGACAATTAATGATGAGCGTTCAACAGAAGTGAAGTAACTATGATGCACCTTTCCAGGAGGCTATATGCCTCCCGGTTTCTACCTTCCCTCCGAATACGACAATGATGAGCGTTCAAGAGAAGTGAAGTAACTATGATGCACCTTTCCAGGAGGCTATATGCCTCCCGGTTTCTACCTGAGGCGGGCCAATATATTGCGACTAAGTCGGTAAGAGACGTCATGAAAAGGCCTAAGGACACTCCGAGAGTTGTCTGCGCCGTAAGTTATGCCGGACACTCAATCCAAATAGTGATAAGAGTTTCTATCTCGTCACAGTGCAGGCACACAGAAGACGTATGTGAATTCGATGAAATAAAATTTTTTGTATTTTTTTTGAAAAAAATACAAAAGATTTTATTTAACCAAACCGCTTTCCATCCTGCAGATAATGCTGTCATTCAAAATAATCAACAATAGGTTCGGTTTATTTTTACTCTAAAAGAAAATATCTACAACTAATCATAAAATAATATTTATTAAAATAGGCATGATGGTATTATAATGTTATTTTTATAGATATTTTCATTGTTTAAGATGTTTGCACGAAGTTGAGAGAGAAACAAGTCATGGTTTCTGTTGAAACCGGCTATTTTCAAATAATTATATATAACTTTCAATGAATCTATAATAATGACTCGTATAATAATTTATTGTTATTTTTATTTCACTTAAGCTATAAAATATTTAGCAAGCTCGCAAGAATTTAAATGTGATTTTTTTGTTTTCTGTTCCCACATTAAACGGTTCGGCGAATCTGTATAAATTTTAACAATCGATTTACTCGAACCGATGAATACCGGTTGAATGCCAGTACTGCCAGCGGATACTAAATGGCAGGATATACTACTGCCCAACAGGACCACCCATATCCCTAGTGGAGTTAACCGTCAGATGGTACAACAAGCAGGGCCCAGATCCTTCCTGAAAAACTGGAGTTGATCCTCCAAATTGGCAAGCATTCGCTTAGCCTTTAGAGGTTCAACCGGAAGCTTGAAGAATTGGATTCAACAGGCCAGACTTCGAACTTCTCTTGAAAAACTGGATGTATGGGACTCGGAATTGAACCCGAATCCTACAAGATGATAAGCGACTGCTTTATCACTCGGCCGACTATAAGTAGTATGAGAAAAGATTAAAATAAAGTATAGTAGATCACTAGAAAAAAGAGATAGCAATCATTTACCTATCTCATACATGCATGAACCAGACAGTGAATCAATTCTACTCCTATTCTTAAGGGAACTTTTGATTATAATGAACAACACTCTCTTTTAATAAACCTACTATAAAATTTGACTATATTTGTATACAAGATCGTATTAATGAGTATTGTGTCCACTAGGCTGCAAGACACCTCAATTCAAATGCATTTATTTTTTGACGAAGACGGAACTCCTTGTAATATGAGCCTTTATCTAGCTTATACATAAATCCGGCCATGTTTATATAAATATGTAATTAGCAAAAGTGCCCAGTGCAACTCGGTATTTCTGCTATTCAATCTATTTTAACAAAATATGCTCTATTGAAAAATAATAAGGTTATATATTAAAAAATGTACAATAGAACAATTTATAATTTATTGAAAAGGTAGATTTATGCATATTCATAATGGAACTACTGGTAATATAATAAATAAATAAAGCAAAATCATTATTAGATGAAAATGAATTCAAAACTAGTGCCATTAACTGAAATAACTAGCACAGATTCTCGTAGAGAAATAGGAGTATAAAAGTTCTAAGTTACTATCGGATTCAGGTAATCGCATTCGAGAAAAATTTATTGTCGTATTTAATTTTATTTCTATTTAATTTAATATTTCTGTTTATGCAAACTGAGGAAGAATTCCTGATTTTGTGTAAACTGAAATTTTAGACTGATGGAAATCACAAAACTTTAAGCTCGTTTTTCCTAAAGACACGCATCCAAAAATGATTTACAGGATTTTTTTTCAGATCCATTATCTGACTTTTCCATAAGAAATCGTGCTATGCAATTATTTTCACAACTTTATAGAATACTCTGTCTTTGACTTACATACTTATATATTATAAAAATAGTAATAATTATAAAGAAAAAATATCTAGATTTATTAAGGATACTAAAGATTAAGTATCTAATTTTAGTTGAGCTGGTTGACGCAGAAGGTTCCTGAACATGAGTTAAAGCTAAAGTTTTGAACAAGCTGCTTTAGTCATAACTTATCGAGGCTAGAACAATGAAGTCAGTTTTGAATTCTAGTTTCATTATTTTAAATCAACAACCATTGGACATTTTTGTTTTGAGGAGTCCTGATCCTTTCTTTTTCATCAGCAATTGTTGGGCACTTTTTTGATTGTTAATCTCTAGTCCCCAAATTTTTATAACTTTAGTTACTTTTTCCATGAAAACATATTATACTTTTATTATTATATCAATTTAATTTCAAATTTTTGATCGTTTTATTTCTAAATTCTCAAAAACCAAGAATTTGTACCCTTTTGGGTTATGTTTTTCGAGTTTAGCGTTGCCTTAAATTGCAGCTTTCTTGCTAAACAAGCAACCATTGCAGAGAAGTAAAACATACAGTTTATCTATAGTCATAAAGCTAATTTTTCCATTGATAATATGGTTATAGCAATTTATCATTCCCTATATTTAAATTTTGTTATCTCAAAGAATTTTTTTAGCACAATACGCTAGTTTTTGTCAAATCATATTACACAGAACATAGAAAATAAACTAACACAGTGCTTTTTCAATGAGATATTGAAAAAATGCTTAATGTATTGATTTGGTGAATATTAATTGTTGCCTCAATTTTATACGAACACACATCAGTTCAGTATTAATGAACGAATAATGCTATATATTATAAAAAATTAATTACTTTCTGAGTAATATTATATTATTATATATTTTCCGTAAACATCTGTGTTTTTTTCATAACTTTTGTTATACTTTATCAAAACGAAATAAAATTTGCGATGTAAGGAGAGGAAAAAAATTCATTTTATGATGGTCAATTTAGATGCAGAATCATGTAATTTCAGAACAGCCAAATTACGAATACGTGATTTTTTCGTTCCGAGATCGCCATTAGTTTGTAATGTGATCTAGTAAACGTGGAGACTGAAGCCTTATGGTTGATGATGGTCTTATCTTTCGATATAATTCGGCTTAATATCGTTTATAGTGATTCTACAAGAAACAATTTCATATAAAGCTAAGTTAATTCGGAATAAAAAATGAAAATTAAACATACAAAACTTATTTGGATTATTTTTCGCAATCACAATCGATGGTACTTTCATAAAAAAAAAAGAAAAATAGAAAATATTATATAGGCTATAAATCATACAGTTTATACGAATCTTAAAATGTATTTTTAATTGGTTTTAATATATCAAGATAATCGTTACCTTCGATTCAATTTAAATAATAAATAATTTGTATATTTTTATATAAATAAATTAACCCAATAAACTAAAAATAGTATTGCAAAATCGATAATTCGAGATTGATCTAATTATCGAGTAACTCATAAAATACTGTATACATAATTGTATAATCATGTCATTGTATAATAAGAGAACCCAAATTTCAATTATTTAAAGGGCTACTTTCGTTTTGTAAATTGTTTTATTGGTTGCAGAAATTTTTTAAGTTTATATGTGCAACATTTATCATCATACTCAAAGCAATGAAATTATAAAGAAAGTACTATTTCTTATTTTATATAATTCATTTATGAAAATTGATCAAATAAATCATTGCGTGATTTCGGATCATTGATACAGTCTTTTCCAAAACAGGAATGCTTTAGTAATTCCTGACTTTTCTCAATTACATAAAAAACTAAATTATGAATTTTTTAAAAATTTCGTTTTATTAAAAATAATAGTTTTAAGTTAACTGTATTGTAAATTTATAGATTGAATATTTAAAGGACTATATAGTAAAATCTCGGTAATCTGTATAGTTAATCCGGATTGAAATATGAAAAATGAAAATAATTAATTATGTAGACTCTAATAAATCAAACATTGCAGAAGTATTGTGAATATGTAAAAAAATGTGCAGTTAATCCTGATTGAAATATGAAAAATAAAAAAAATTATTATGTAGACTCTAATAAATCAAACATTGCAGAAGTATTGTGAATATGTAAAAAAATGTGAAGGAGATTTTAATTAATTGAAAACAGCAGCAGAAATCTGCTCACACAAAACTTGGATGTTTCTCAAACCTTCTTACGTCCAAAAATATACAATTTCCGAATCTTATATCGATGAATAACTATTAAATTTTTTTAACTTTTAAATAAATGATCTACAGTGATATTTTATTTATTTTTATCATTATTATCTATAGGTTATCATTGAATTTTCCATTTATCTGTGTTCTAATTTTTTGTCTTTTGCTTCATTAGTCCTGATTATGGCTTAATCCGGATGTCCTTCCCCAAAATTTATCCCGATTAGCGAAGGCTTACGATATTTTAAAATTTTGTTGATGCTTCTGCTGTCTAATTCTTTTAAATTTCGGTGTTTTTTATTATATTTTAATACATTAATCGAATTTATGTTCATACTAAAGTTTAATTTATTCAATGATAAAACTTTTTAATATTTTTAACAGGTTTCCTTAAAGAAATGCTTTTGATGATGTGAAAAATTGCATTCTTTCTTACCGGTGTGAAGTTGGCCCCCACTTTTTAATTTTTTAATTTTTTCTTTTGCAGTCGTTTGCATCTCGTTAGCACCTTTTGCACTTTTAATATTTTCGTTTGCACTCCCACCGTTTGGTCAGAGCCAAAACAAATTTGGGGGCTAACTTCACACTGGCCCCCAGTTTCCAATTCTCGAATTATTTCTTTTGCACTCAGCACCTTTTGCACTTTTAATATTTTCGTTTGCACCCTCACCGTTTGCGTCCCAGAACCAAAACAAAATCGGGGCCCAGCCCCCAGTTTCGAATTTTTTTCTTTTGCACTCGTTAGCAAATCGTTAGCACCTTTTGCACTTTTATTTAGGCGTTGTAACCCAACGCATTGGCCCCAGAGCCAAAATAAATTCGATAAGACTAAGCTGATATTTGTTTCTTTATTGATTTCATTAATCATAAATCACTTCATAACTTATCTACTTATGCATAGAAATACCATAATTTACTATCAATTATTATAAAAAATATAGTTATTTCTAAATACAAAAAGTACTTTAAGATATCAATCTATACTTGTTTAACCATATTATTTAAAAGAACTTATAATGAAAATAAAATAATATCGAAGTTTAGTAATTCTTAATTACTTAAAGTACTCAATAATTTGACTATTTTCTTTCACAAATCCCTAAATAAACACTCTTAAAATATTAATTTTTATGGTAAAATATTAATATTGCTTAAAAAAATTTTATTTTTTAATAAAACTTATTACATACAAAGCATGATATCTATGTTTATTCCTTTTCCATAGAGGCCAAAATTAAATAAACCATTTTATTTATTAATTCATGCAAACGGAAATTTAAAATTTTTCAATGTACGTTATATGATTAAGCATTATTGCAATACTTTTGTATATGATATGAGTAGACATTTGTTTTAATTTTATTATTTTTTTACTACTATGAAATTATTTCTATAAGTTAAAAATAAATATAAGGTGTAGTAAAAAGTAATCCATTATTTTTGCATGAAATTGAAGGTTTTATTTAACATACTTAGAATGAGCTGATTTAGATCAAATATGCTGTTTTGTTTGATAACTTGTTGCCATTTTGAAGGTAATTCCATTATGTGTTTTGTTTAATAATTGTTGCCATTTTGAAGGTAAATTCCATTATGCCTCTCTCATAGAAGCCCTTGTCCCTATTGGCAAAAAAATGGGAAAAAATGCATATATAATGTATAAGGTGTAGTTTAAAATTAATCCATTATTTTTGCATGAAATTGAAGGTTTTATTTAACATACTTAGAATGATCCAATTTAGGTCAAATATGCGCCGTTTTGTTCGATAACTTGTTGCCATTTTGAAGGTAATTCTATTATGCCTCTCTCATAGAAGCCCTTGTCCCTATTGGCAAAAAACTGGGACAGTCGATTTTCACAAGCCTCTCTTGAGGCGAATTTTTCACCAGCAAAATAGTTTACCATGAACAGGAACAGATGGTAATCACTTGGTGCCAGGTCCAGACTATAAGGTGGATGCATAAGAACCTCCCAACCAAGCTCCCGGAGCTTCTGGCGAGTCACTATCGATGTGTGTGGCCTGAGTCTTGATGAAACACAATTCCTTTCCTAATGGCCAAAGTTGGCCGCTTCTGGGCGACTGCTTCCTTCAGACGGTCCAAATGTTCACAGTACAGGTTCGAATTAAGAGTTTGGCCGTAGGGGAGCAGCCTCATAGTATGATTCCTTGTGCCAATCCCACCAAACACACAGCAAAATCTTCCTGGCCGTCAATCCTGGCTTGGCCACCGTTTGCGCCGGCTCACCTCACTTCGACCACGACCATTTTCGCTTGACGTTGTCGTAAGTGATCCACTTTTCATCGCCAGTCACCTCCGACTTCAGAAATGGGACGACTTTGTTGCGATTCAGCAGCAATTCACAGATGGAAACACCCATACATCCAGCTACTTTTTGTATCCAGCCTTTTCCAAATGATTCCAAATGGTTTTCTGTGCAATGTTTAGCTCCTGGGCAATAGAAACAGTGCTTATATGACAGTCGGACTCGTCCATTTCAATGATTTTATCCACATTTTCGACAACTGGCCTTCCAGAGCGTGGTGCATCTTTGACATCGAAATTACCGGAACGGAATCGACGAAACCAAAACTGCACTTGATTGGCTGTTACAGTATCAGAACCATAAACACTATTCACATTTAATTCACATTTCAGCCGCCTGGCTTGCATTTTCACCTTTATTGAAGAAAAACTGTAAAATATAGCAGCCGCCTGGCTTGCGTTTTCACCTTTATTGAAGAAAAACTGTAAAATATAGCGTATTTTCTCTTTGATGGTGTCCATCTTTGATGTGAGCTCAAACAAAACTAAGTCAACCATTCACAAAACTGTCAAATAAGATTTTTAGTATGAAATGTCAGCTTTCTAATGCCATCTAGTGTAAACCAATTGGACTTTTAGAGTGCGAGATACAATTTATTAAAGCCATCTATTGGAAAAATAATGGATTTCTTTTTACTACACCTGATATATGTACATCATGTATACATAATGTATAAACAATTTATAAATCTTTTGAATAAATTATTTCTCATTAAGCATGAGGTCAGTATTTACTTACTCCCACTCAATCTCTGCAGAAAATAAACTCAAAAAACCTCTGAGGTAAAGGAAGCTAATAGTATTAGTGACGACTTTTAATTGAGAAGGAAAACGAATATTCTTATGCAATAAAAGCACTATATAGCAGTGGAGAATAATTCACATCAAATTTATTTAGTTAAGAACGAACGTTTTCGGCCTTCATGGCGGCCATCATCAGGTTCACAAACTTAAGGTCATACAAAGTACTGAGTTTCTTAAGTTTGTGAACCTGATGATGGCCTCCATGAAGGCCGAAAACGTTCGTTCTTAACTAAATAAATTTGATGTGAATTATTCTCCACTGCTATATAGTGCTTTTATTGCATAAGAATTAGTTAGAGTATAAGCAGGTATTACATAAATGGAAAAAGAATATTGTTTATATATTATCAAGTTTCATCCTTTTTAACTGTGCCCCATTATTCTTAAAATTTTTTGAGTATAATACATAAAAATAGTGTTAAATCTGTTTTTAAAAATATAAAAATTAATTTATTAATTTCCTATTAATAAACCTCTCTCTTTATTTTCTATGGAAATGCTATTCTCAATTTACCCAATTTTCATTTACACAGAACTTTGGCAAAACCAATCTACTAGGAAAATCAAGGGTTAGATGTAATTTCAAATTTACCAATAATACAATGGTTGGCAGAAAATTATATATCAGATAATGAAACAAATGGCCAAAAGTCAGATTTAACACCAAAGAACAGGATTATTGTGCTTTATGGAAACTGCAGCAATTTTGTTTTATATTTCTGTTTGTTTTTTTAGAATTATTTATATAAATGGTTGCACGATTCTGGTAATATACAGTATCTTAACTACAATCTTTAAATCAGTAATCAATAAATTTAATAAAAATGTTTATACAGGTAGTCTTCGACAACTGCTTCAATTTATGATCACTCATACTTATAATAGCAATGCTATCAATAAATTCTGTGATTTGAGTCCCTGATCAATGATCTGATTTTCAATAAGTATCCTTTTGTAACTGGTTCTTGTATTTTTGCATTTGCAAAGTTTATTACAATAAAGTGAAGTGCAATAAACATTGGTAATCCATAAATTTTGGATACAGTGGTACCTTGGTTAACGACGACCTCGAATAATGACGGCTTTGGTTAAGGACGAGTTTTTGAAAGAAAAAAATGTCTTGGTTAACGACGCATGCTTTGGTTAGCGACTCTTCATAAATTTTGGATACAGTGGTACCTTGGTTAACGACGACCTCGGATAATGACGGCTTTGGTTAAGGGCGAGTTTTTGAAAGAAAAAAATGTCTTGGTTAACGACTCCTGATTATGTGAACTTCCAACAAAATAGAGCTCTGTAAAACAGTTCGTGCATCATTAGCTTAGTCAATCGTTATTTTTTTTAACAATCAATTAAAATCCGACAATATCATTATTAAAATTAATAAAATTATAATAAATATGCATTATATGGTGAAAATGTGAAAATATGCTTTTTATTATTGAGAAAATTAAAATTTTCATATTCCATACTGAAAATCTTGGCATAGAATATAAGAGAATATTCTTAATCATTAATCTTAGTCAGGCAGATTCTTTATTCCAATATTATAAAATCAAAATACAAATATATCTCACTTTAAGGTATTTCTCTAATATAACACTTTTCAATTATACATAAATTTATTATTTTCAACTTTTACCTTGCATTTAAGATTTTTTCAGCAGTATTTGTGCACATCAGCTGAATCAAATGAGTTAACTGGCACCATTTGTTACCAGTATCCAATGAGTTTTTAGGTTAGAGCTATGGATACAACTTTTTACTGCTCTTAAAGGCTTAAACTTAAGAAGAAATCCTATTATTAGCACAAATGAGTAGACTAAAATCTACACCAACTCAAAAAATTTTTTTTTATATTTTTTTTTTGTGTCAAAATTTTCTTTAGTGAGAGATTGCCAAATATCATGAAAATAAATTATAACTTTTAATTCAAAAATTATTAATGGAGACATACATACATACATACTAAAATTCATACAATTTCGTTAACTAGTATCCATTTACAGGTAGGCCTCGATTAGTGCGAATAATCGGTTCCATGAATTTCTCGCACTAATCGAAGTATTAACTATATGTAAAATATGGTAACTTTTCTTGCTTTCTGAGATTCCGGCCATTAGCCAATCTCATGATGAATAACCACAATACTAACTGTTTAAGAAATATTTATTTTCATACAATGAATAACCACAATACTAACTGTTTAAAAAATATTTATTTTCATATTTGACATCATTGTTCATCATCTAAATTAATAACTTACCAGGATTGCGGCTCAAACCATAATCAAACTAACCGCAAAATCGAAACCAAAATAGTGAATCGAAAACGGATGTTGAGCTCTGCCTGGCCGCCAATTCTGGGTTGAGAATTGAGTGGATAGCCCGGTATGAGATTAAGCATTGCAGCTTTATTGAATCAGTAAATTAGTTCCAGATAGTACTAGTTAGCTAAGTTAATGAACCAATGAGAAATTTTTAACAAGTTTTCTTTTTGTTATTAGCAGAATATGACAGCAAATGATAACAAAAGAAATTTTTTCACAAGTTTTATTTTAAATAAAGAAATCATAATTTTTAACAAGTTTTCTATTTGTTTATTAGCAGAATACGACAGCAAGAAAACAAATTTTTTTCACAAGTTTTATTTTAAATAAAGAAATCAGATTAAATTTTTTTCACAAGTTTTATTTTAAAAAAAGACATCAGAGAATAAACAAAAGAAAATAAATAATATCGGTAGCACAGCGTTTATTAGCAGAATACGACACCAAAAGATAACAAAAACAAATTTTTTTCACAATTTTATTTTAAATCAGAAAATCAGGTAATAAACAAAAGAATTAAAATCAGAAATCAGGTAATAAACAAAAAAAAATAAATAATATGGGTAGCACAGCAGTATAATAGGCAAATAACAGCTAACGGAAAAAAAGCCCATCTTTCTGGTGTTTCACCCCTTCAAAGCTGAGTGATTGTTCTTGGACTGCTCCTAGTCCGGTTTTATTAACTGAAAATTAACATTAATTTATTAATTGACATCATAAAAGGAGACGGACATTTGTTAGTAAGACTAGTCTATGCTTACAACTCGCATTAACAAACATTTGCTCGCACTAACTTGTAAGTGAAAAACGCTATCATTTTTTATAAGTTGCTAATCAAATATCGCATTATTTGAACTCGCACTAATTGAGGCCTACCTGTATTTTAGTGTTATAATGTTTTTAAGAGATTTAACCCTTTCAGTGCCGGAGGTTTCAATTTTTGATTGTTATACAGAATAGGAGTTACTCTTTTTATGTTATAAAAACAGATATTGTCATTTTTTTTATATATATTGAACACTGTGTCCAGAATATCAATATCAGCACCATTGTTATTGTAACATAACTGAATATGACACCATTTTTGGGAGAATTTTTGTGGCAGCAAGCATGCATCAGTTGAAATAAGAACATTGGTGACCAAGAGAAAGAACGTTAATGAGTGCATATTTTGTTGAACAGAATTTGATTGCCATTCACAGGAAATGGAGAAGAATCCACATGTTATGATCTGGGCCAGCTTGAATCCAAGGCACATTATTAAACCTTATTTTTTTGATGGCCCTGTTAATGGGCAGTCATATGAAGACATGCTTTGGAAATGGCTCTCTATCCGCAGCTCACTGCAATTGGAATAGTAGCTACCATAACCCTATTACAAAGTGAAGCCCTGAATATTTTGCTATCAGAGTTCAAGAATGCCTTAATGAATTGTTTTCAAACAAGTAAATTGGGTGTGGATCATAGGTAACACAAGCCACCCTGGCCAAGGAGCCAGGGCCATCATGGAGCCCTGACTTGTTCACTCCAAATAATGTTTTGTGTTGGAGTGAACAAGTCAGGTTTTGTTAAAGATAAAGTCAAGTCAATAGTACTACTGAACTGCGAGCTGCTGTGACAGAAGCATTCAGAAGTAATACAGATTTTTTTTCCACAAAAGTTCTTGCCAAACATGATGTCATATTCAATTGTGTTACAATAATGATGGTGCTCATACTGATATTCTGGACACAATACTCAATAAATGTTATGATATAAAACAAATAACAAGATTTGTTGTACTTATGAAATAAATGGGGGTAACACGACTTATGGCCCACTCTTTAGTGTGCCATCAAATAATTAAATTTAAGCTTAATGATTATTCAAAAAATTTTAAATTATTATATCTCACTTAATTTTGTTCAAAATTTTTTGAAATTTTCACAATTAATAGTATTTTGCCCTCTCTTCTTATCATAAGCATTTTTTTCGAATTTTTTTCACAACTTTTCATTCCATATATTAGATTGCCAAAAACACAACATTTTATATGAAATCTTAGCCATCCATTGAAATAATTGAACAAAATTATTATTATTTTATTCAATTTTTAGATAGTGAGTTTGAACAAAATAAGACATGAATGAAGAAATTTGAACCATATTTTCAAAAAATTTATAATAAACCAAACCTTACATAGCTTTTGTTCAATACTATTAAAAAATTTATTTATTTAATTAAAAAATTATTACGAGAATGAGTCAAATGAAAACCGGAAAACCGTTGTAGAAAATCGAAAACCACTCCCATTGCGATCAGACCCGGTACGCATGCGCGTGGACTCTCCCACCATCAATTGGCATTGGTCCCTCGTCTCCACGTGACCCAGCGGAGACATACAGACGTTTCCAATATGGCGGCCCCTCTGTTGGAATGCACCAAAGAAGAGCAGCATGGAGTGATCCGTTTCCTACACAGTGAAGGCACGAAACCAATAGAAATCCATCGACGCATGTTGGCACAGTATGGTGCTGCATGTGTATCGCTCTAGTAAGGAATGGCGGCACTCGACATCACCAAAGCCAAAAAGGTTCCGCAGCCAGCCATCCACAGGAAAGGTGATTCTGACCTTATTTTGGGACCACAAGGGTCCCATAGTGGAACATTACATGGATAAGGGCAAAACAATGACCAGTGCCACCTATAGTGAATTGCTGCGTGAAATTCTGAAACCTGCTATACGCACCAAACGCCGCAGACTCCTCTCAACAGGCGTTCTCATCCAGCATGACAACACGCGTCCTCATACGGCTCATGCGACCGTGGCGACTATCCAGGACTTGCGTCTAATGAGTGCCTCCTCCATCCTCCTTACTCTCCCGACTTCGCTCCCTCCGACTTCCACATCTTTGGCTCACTAAAGGATTCCTTAGGTGGCCACAAGTTCGCGACTGACACGGAGGTAAAACAGGCGGTGCATGAGTGGTTGCAGGCACAGCCAAAACATTTTTTTTCCTGAGGTATCCATGCCCTCCCGACTCAGTGGCGAAAATTCATCGAAAAGCAGGGGTACTAAATTGAAAAATAGTGTACTTGTTCCAACTCTGTCTGTAATACAGGAGCTGTAAAAAAATATTTCCTATTTTCATTTGACTGACCCTCGTACATAATTTAAAAAATTAAACTATTAAAAAATTACATAAATTCTATGAAGTATTATTATTTTTATTAATATTTCATATTTATTATCTTGTTCTTACTTCATTTGTATAATTTATAGCTGTATTTTTTGTAAATTTTCTAATTTATATTAAAAAATCCTAACATATATGAAAATGGTCTCATCTCATACATAAACATAGCCAGCTGTAATATTCTTGTTGTTCTAATTGGACTGCAGATGATTTATTGTATCAACCTGGCCAATGTCACATGTCAAGAGATAAAGTAGGCTCTCTCATAGTTCCTGAAAAGGGTGGTAGCAGCAATAGAACAAAAGTGCCACATTCTTTTAAATAGCCAGAATGTGTTTACATTTAGTTTTTCATGTTTTCATCTAAATATTGCTGAAAATAAAACAAAAATATGAATGATAAGACATATTTTTGTATATGTTAACAGAAATAATCAATATTTTCTTATCATCTATAATATTTTTTCAGTTTTAACCATTTTATAGCTCACCAGAAAGAAATTCATTTATTTAAAATTTCAAAATTATTTATCATCTCATCCTGAAACTATATCAAAACAAGTCTTTGATATATTAGATTACAAAATTGACAGGACTGGATAAAAAATTCAAATTCTACAGATTGGTTTGATTTTAGACATATGTAAAAATGTAATTTAAAAAAATTTTTCAGTCATTGAAAAAAAATTTAGAAATCACAGTCAAAAATGGCTATTTGATAACTAATAACTAATTTCTAACTAATAACTAAACTATTTTTCATAGAAATTTCACAATAGCTACATTCACAATAGCTGGATTAATGAAATTAGGATTAAATTTTTTTAATATCTTTTTTATGGTTATTTTATCATGTTGTTTTGATGTATATACACAGCAAAGACACTGAACAGGTTAAATATCTTCAATTTTATATGGGTGATATTTTTTTGGTAGGGCCCAGGCTAAAACTACCTATAGACCATCTACACTGTAGGCGGCAGCACCTACGTCATTGGTATTAGTTAGGCTTAGGAGTCAGCTGTCATCATAGAGAAGCAATCATTCTCTTCTTCGGGATTTTTCAAAAGTGATTAATAGCATTGTCGTGGTAGATATCCCCAAGCCTATTGACCTCAACCTGGTATGGGTGCCATTCTAAGACCAAAATATTGTGAAATCTCTCTCTTACCTTCTTTAATAAAGCTTTGATTTGTTTTATGTTGTCTCCGAGTTCATTTTAATCGGCAAAAAATTACTGTTTTTCCATCCTTACCCATAAGTCCACCAAAGTGTAAGGCTAAGCCTGTCATTCCGTTAGGTTAGTTAAGCCGAAATATCCTCATGGAATATTTTTATCTGGAGGCGACCACTTATAGAGCCGCCATCATCACAGGCTGATCAACACCCATGATGGAGTCGATCTTATCATGGCTGGCCAACACCATGATAGGGTCAACCAGATGGATGAAAAATGAGGTTCAACGGGCCAGGCCTAGACCACTCCTGAAAAATTGGAGGATTGAGACCCTGATCCTTCAGGATGGTAAGCCACAGCTTTACCACGCAGCCAGCCGGCCCACCTATCATTCCGTCAGTCCACAGGTCCCACAGTTTGTTCTGTGTACTGTTCGTTATCTGAACATAAAAAATCTTTTGCGAAAATGTTCATTATCCGAACTGTTCATTAACTGATCACCCACTGTAATTAAGAAAAATTAATTAATTGAGTTAATATAATTCAATTTTAAGATTGTTTTTATTGATTAATTAATTGAGTTAATATAATTCAATTTTAGGATTCTTTTTATTACAAAAAAAGTAATAAATAAAAGTGAAAAATATTAAAAAGTAATATTATAAGTAAAAAGAAGAGGGAAAAAAAAACATTAAAAAGTAATAATATATCACAAATCGTGAAAGCCTCGCGGGCTGCACAAAATGGCTTGGCGGGCCGCCTTTTGGACAGCCCTGATTTAGATAAAAACAATATTAATTGTCTCTCCAATATATTCAAAGAGGTACCCAATGAATGGTACAAATTTAAATAAGCAGTTTTACAAATGTCATTATCCAGATTAAATTTTGGAGGTTTAAACTTCATTACTGGATTTCTTTCATTTGTCTTGTTGAATTTAATTTTCCTTTTTTTGTGGAATTTTGATTTTCTATGAAATGAAGAAAAATTTTTAAAAACGCTTACATTTCAAGTAAGCATTTTTTAAACACTTACTTGAAATGTAAGCGTTTTTATTGAAATGCTTACTTGAAATGTAAGAGTTTTTATTTTATCCAAGGAATTAAAAATTAAAAACAAACATTCACTGATGACTTGACTTTCAATTTTGGTGATGGGAAAAAAGCAGAAATTTCCAGAGATTATCCTAACTGCTTTTCTATATATCATATTCCGTATCATCATCATCATCATCAAGCACCTTCCCATTTCTATATGGGGTCGCTGTTTTTGATGAGCTTTCTCCATTGCGTTCTGTCCTTTGTCCATTCCCTTCTGAGACCCTTTGATCTCAGATCGTCATCCACGATGTCTTGCCACCTTCTCTTGGGTCGTCCTCTTTTCCTCCTTCCTTCAACTTTTATGTTCATAAGTCTTTTGCCCGTGTAGTCCTCATCTCTTCTCATTAAATGGCCAAACCATCTTAATCTACTTTCTTGGATTTTACTTGCAATATCCGTAACCTTCACTGTCCCTTGGATGTGTTCATTTCTAATCCTGTCTGCTCGTGTCACTCCGCACATCCATCTTAACATTCTCATTTCTGCCACCTTCATCCTTTGTAAATTGGATTTCTTAAGGGGGAGTGCTTCCGTTCCATACAGCATTGCTGGTCTCACCACTGTCCTGTATACTTTGCCCTTTAGACGCACAGGGATCTTCTTATCACATAGGACTCCAGAGACTTCTTTCCAATTTTTCCAACCTGCCTGTATTCTGTTATTCACTTCTCTACCTGTCTCGCTCAATTCATCCACAATCGAACCAAGGTATCTGAAGTGGTCTGTTTTCCTAACTGTTGTTTCCATTAGCTTCAGCTCCTCATTTTCCTGGGTCCCTATGTTGCAGGCCAAATATTCTGTCTTGCTTCTGCTGATTTTCAGTCCTCTGTCTTCTAAAGCTTTCCTCCAATTCTCCAGCTTTTCTTCGACCTCTGCTCTAGATCTTGCGCATAAAACTACATCATCTGCATATAGCATGTTCCAAGGTGCTTCTTCCCTGACCTTTTCTGATAGGACATCTATCACTGTGTTGAACAGATAAGGGCTCAGTGCCGAGCCCTGATGGAGACCCACACCCACTTCAAAGCTGCTCGTTTCTCCTAGGCAGGTTCGTACTTTTGTCGTGGTTTTCCTATACATTTCTTGGATTAACCGGACATATTTCTCTGGTGCATTTCTAAGTCTGAGGCTTCTCCAAACTTCTTGTCTTGGTACTCTGTCATATGCCTTTTCCATGTCGATGAAGACCAGGTGGAGTTCTTGCTGTTTCTCTCTGAACTTCTCCATCATTTGTCTCAGGCAGAAGATTGCATCAATGGTTGATTTTCCTGGCATGAAACCAAACTGTTGACCCCCAATCTTAACTTCAGCTCTCAGTCTTTTGTCCAGGATTCTCTCCAAGATCTTCATGGTATGTGACATTAGTTTAATTCCTCTATAGTTGCCACACTTTTGGATGTCCCCTTTTCCCTTGTAAATTGGGACAATAATACTTTCTCTCCATTCGTCTGGTATCTCCTCCTCTCTGTAAATCTTCCCCAGGAGGTCCCATAGTAGGTCCAGCCCTTCTTCTCCAAGGGCCTTCCAGGCTTCAGCTGGGATTCCATCCAGCCCTACTGCTTTCCCATTTTTCATCTGCTTCAGTGCCACCTTTACTTCACTCTTTGTGATGTCTCTTGTCAATCCCTCATTTGGTATTCCATCTTCATGGTACTTTCGTTCATTCTCGACGTTTAGCAGCTCCTCAAAGTACTCTTTCCATCTATCCTGTATCTTCCCAGTGTTCCTCAGGATTTCTCCATTGACATTCTTGATCTGCTTGATGTGTGTAATATCTTTTGCTGTCTGGCTTCTGTGTTTGGCAATGCTATATATTTTCTTCTGCCCTTCCGGCGTTTCTAGGTCATCGTACAATTCTTGACATGCCTTGGCCTTTGCCTGTGCCACCTTCTTCTTTGCCTGCTTATTCCTGACCTTAAAGACTTCTAGGTCTGCTGGGGCATGTGTTGAGTCCCACTTCTTTTTTGCCTTTCTCTTCTCCTGTACTGCTGCCTGCACTTCCTGGTTCCACCACCAGCTTTCCTTGTTTTCCCAGCATTTTCCTGTTGTTTCTCCCAAGATTTCCCTGCCAGTACACCTGATGACCTCTGCATTTCTATTCCACCACTCTTGAACATCCTCAAAGTCCATGGAAACTCTCTGCAGGGCAGTTTCCTTAAATCTGCTCAAAACTGTGTCTTTTAGTTTGAACCACTTGGTCTTCCTCACCTTAACCCTAGTCTTCACTTTCTCCCTGCCTGCAGGCCTCAAGAGGTGGAGAACCATGAGCATTGGACGGTGTTGTGTTGCTACGTGATCACTGGGGATGACTTTGCAATATATCATATTCCGTATGATGTCTTGAAATTTGTAGGTTAATGAAAACGAGATGTAATTTAATTTTTTAGTTTTATTCTACAAAACTATATTATTATACATGTGATATAGAAGTGGCCTCTTTCCCGCACCTAAACAAGTGTGAATACAAAGTCTCATACCAGACCAGTTCAGTATAAACAAATATAAATCTGCCACAAATAAGCAGTTTAAAATTCCTTCACTCTCTTCAAAAACAAAATATCTTTTTCCCAAAATATAAAAAATGTAAAATATATGATATATCTATCTATATACTTATAAAATACAGATTATGTATGTATGTATGTAGTAAACTTTTTTATTTAAACTCTAAAAAAGATATTTAGGATTATGATATAGAATTTTGTTCAGTATCAGTATGGGCATGTCCCTACGTCACGCCCCAATACATAATTATATCATGGTCATGATATAATTATGTATTTCATTAAGCATTGTAATAATATATGGCCATGCCCGTTTTTAACATGGGCAAAATAATTAAATTCTTGGGTAAATTAAATAAAGAGCCAAGCACATGTTAAACAAGTGCTGGTTTTTTGCACGTGTGCATGGCCTTTTGTACTATGCCAGTAGTCTCAAACTCAAATTGAAAGCAGGCCGAATGCACAGTTTGAAAGGAAACGAAGGCCGAATATTTTTAAACAAAAATACAATGAAAGGAAAATATTTTATTTTTTCAATAGTTACTGACAGCACAGCGTAGGTTGAGTAGAGTATGCTTTAAAACTTTAGATCAGGGGTGGGCAACCTTTTTTGTAGGGGGCCGTATAGAAAAATTTATGGTGGGCCACGGGCGAAAACAAAAACAATTGATAATAACCAAGCAGGTGCTTCACTTTTTATTGCAAAGCGGTTGTTTAATACGTGTTTGTTTGTTGTATAATAAAAGATATTTCTATATATTTAATACAAGTGTTTTCATACAGGAACAAATTTTGAATATTTAATCATTTAATTTTTAAAGGAAATATAAACAAACAATAACAAGAGAAAAATGATATTGAATTTGGAGCATTGTTTATTATATGATTATATATACAATATATTGCATGTTAATGATTATTTTTTTCAATAATTATTTTTAATATGTGATTTATAAACAAAACTCGGCAATGCCAGGTATTACAGCTAGTATATATATACAGTATATATATTACACACAATTTTAAAATAAATTGTATATAACTGAAAATGTCTCCAAAAGTCAATATCCACAAGTTTTTTAATAATTTCATAAAGTATTCTTTACAAGAAAATATTAACTATAATAATTCACTACAAGCATTGATTAAAAACAAATGATATAGTATGATGATATATGTTTAATCAAAAAACAAAGAAAGCAGAAGAATTTGAATTCAATGAAAAATATTTTGTAATGCTCATAGAAAACTAAACATCACTATTTATCTACTGGATGGCTGCATTATAAAGTATTATAATTTATAATATAATATAATTTATAAAAATTTTTCTATACAGTCCCCTACAAAAAAAGATTGCCCATCCCTGATTTAGAGTATCCAGATTTAATACCAGCTCAAATCAAATTTTTTTCTGATTGTTTTCATTTTGAACCTCTTAACTCCATCCATTATTTTATGATCATTCTATCACATGATTGGTTGAATTAGCTGAGTGAATTCACTTTCTGTTTTAATCATAATGATTCAGAATTGAATCCATTTCCTATTTGAAATATATATGGTCCTGTGTGGTATAAAATAAGATGATGAAAATGTTGGTACTACTAATATTTTCCACATTAAAAAAAAGTGTTGTAATCTTGTTTTAAAATATTTGTTATAAATTTGTGGTAAAAATAAGGTAAAGCTCTTAAATCAAATTTTTGGTACAAATTATATTGCTCATAAAATTGGTCTGTTATATTGGAGCCTTGTAAACCAAATTGACCTGCATTAAAAATACTATATTACTTTCTAAATTAATAATAATATTGATTAATAATATTTTGATAATAAAGCTACTTCCCATAGATTATTATTTATATTAATAAATTTTTGATTGATATCATAAGCATATCAGTAATATCATCTATTTTTGATCTATTGGAAGGCTATTAAATGAACTGTTAATCAATGGCATTTCATATAAATATTTGGAGCTTACCTGGTATACTTTTCAGTTTTTCTAAATCATTCATCTTAGTAAATAACACCAAGCACTTGAAGCAGGACAAACACTATCTAATAATAAACTTGTGTTTGTCCTGCTTCAAGTGCTTGATGTTATTTACTACGTTATTAGAAGCAGCGGAACTAGGTTGTTTAAAATCATTCATCTTAGATTAAGAAAAGAATTATTTTATGATTTACTTTTTAATTTTTTTATTAATATGAATCTTTAATATTCTTATACTTTTTTATGATAAAATCAAAATATACCCAAAGAATTATGCCTGTGTGATCAGCAGTTTAAAAGTAAAATGATTTGATATTACATCTGCATAAACATGCATTATTTCAATGGTATAAAACCGAATATCATGTAACATATGTAACATGCAATGACATAAGGTGCAGACATGCATGATATGACAAAACTAAATATCTCTACAACTTGTGGAAATATTAAGTTTTAGAGAAAGAAAAATCCATTGCAAAAGAATAAGTTTGGTTTTAAATGGATATAGCATATCAATGTTTTAAATTTGTTTACTCAAAAACTATTATTTATACAAATGTAATTCTTTGGGCATATTTTATCCTATTAAAAAGAGAATTTTGTCTTGCAGAGTTTATGCAATTGTTAAGGAACAATCTTGCATATTTTTAGAATGAGAAATCAACTTTCAGTTATTTTTGAATAAAGTGAACTTTAAGCATATATTTTATATATTTAATTTAATGATGGCTTTCAAGGATCTAATTAATATTTAACTGAGGGAATCACTCTATTACCTTTAAAAATAATTTTGATATAATTTATTATTAATTTTGATATTGATTCATTTCCTATTATTAATTCCAATAATCTAAAATGAACAAATCCTAGTGATGCACAGAATAGTTGCAATATGATAGGGAACTTGATAGAACTATTCTTTCAATAATGAGATCAAAGGAGGAAGCATTGCACTTGGACTCCATTTTTTCAGGGATGGATTTTTGAAAAATGTGATGCATAATGAGACAATACATTTTTAATAATAAAAATGAAATATAATTTCCATAAGAAACTACTGAAATTTGGAAGATAGGAAATTGGCACTATTGTTTTCAGCAAATAGAAAATATGCAAGTAGCATCCCACTGTATATATATAATGCATTACTTTATAATGGGAACAATAACTGAACAACATACTATTTGCTGCTATTAAAGGAAGGAGAATATTTTGTATGTTATAAAGAACAAAAGATGTAACAATGTCTGTTCTGCTAGCCACATGTTAATGATGTAAAGCAGTCAAATAACTTAGCACTGTAGATTCAATAAATTAAATAAGAAAACAGTGTATTTAAATAAAAATATATTTATTTTAATTTAATGTAATTGCATATTAATAAAATTTTCATTATGACATTATGTTGCACTAACAGTAACAAATAAATAAAAAATTAATTAAAATTTAAATTGACAAAAATAAATTTTACTTATAATTAGTAAAATATATTTTTGTCAGTTTTTTGTTATGTAATTATGCAATTTTACTTTTTCACTGAGATTTTTTTATTTAACAAGATTTTTTTGTTTGGAAGTATTTTTACAATACAGTAATACCCCGAAGTTACGCGATAGGTGGAACCGACGAAAATCGCATAAATCGGAGTACAACTTTGCATATAAATAAATACATATAAATTTGGTTTAATTAGGACCAAGGACTAACAAAAACATTAATTTAGAAAAAAAAATATTTAATAAAATTGCAGTTCTTTATACATATTAATACAATAAATGAGTTACGTAAAAAATTATTCACTTTTAGTAATTATCATACTATAATTTTTGCAATTTTTCCATCTCAGCAATAATACCGTGATAAATGTGTTACGTAAAATATTATTCACTTTTACTTATCACACTATAATTTCAGCATTTTTTCCATCTCAGCAATAATACCTCTCAAGGATTGAGTATTTTTCACCGTATCGAGAATTCTTTCATTATCTTTTATAAGATTGTTATTACTGTGGATTCTGGTAGCTCAAACTTCTTTGCCAATTCACGAATTTTCACTGTTATCAAAATTCTTGATAATTTTTACCGAAGCACGGCGAAAGTGGTACACATCGAAAGGGGGGCCGAAACACAAAAAAAATCCCTAGTGAACCAAGGGTCAAAGGCAAACGTTTACGAGATAGAGACATCTAGGCGGCATAGGTAGTGGTGCACGGGAACGGGACGCGTCGCATGGCAGATCGCAGCGACGCCAGACACAATGCCAAACCACAAGCGCCATTTGCAATAAACGGAACTTTGCGGATCTATATCTCGTTAACGTTTGATCTTTGACTCTTGGTTCACTAGGGATTTTTTGCGTGTTTCAGCCCTTCCTTTCGATGTGTACCACTTTCGCCGGCTTCGGTAAGGCGACAATTGTACCGATAATTTTAAGTTTACATTCCAAAGATCTCATAATCATTTTCTTACTAGGTGCAGGAGAATCAGATTTACTTCGTTTGGACGACATTGTTTTTTTAAGAGTATAAAAAGTATATAACAAAACAATCTTAATTTTCGTTGATCGTAGAATCGTAATCGTGCACATAATTCGCGCGAAACGCGTCCAATGCGTATCACAGCAAGATAGCGTACAGCAGTGTTGCCAAACGAAAAAATCAAGAATCGCGTTAACTCCGAGTTCGCGTAAGTCGGGGAATTACTGTATTGAAAAAAGTATCTGTAAAAATTTTTATAAATGTGTATCTTGTATCTTCAATTTAAGATGCTTTCAGTTTGACAGTTATACATTCTGTGATTGTTTTAATGCCATTCATAAGCATCCAAATCCATGTGCAATGGTCTGATGTACTAAAATTATCCTTTCTATGTCTGGTTCTTAATATATTTGTGTTCATTAACTTTACTATGATAATTTATAGCACCATAATAAAAATTAGCAATGGGGAATCCATTAATTTAGGGTATTTCCATCCTCTGATTGTTTTGATTTTATAATCTTGAAGTTCAAACTAAAATATGTCATAAATTGAAGACTTTGTCTATTGTAACTTAATGCTTAACTTAATACTTCAAGATTATCTTGAAATGCAAACTATGAATTGAATTGCTAGTAAGATGCATTGTTAAAACTTGAGAATAAAAAAATTTTAAATAATCAGTTCTCATTTTTCATAATTAACTGATTTCTTTCAGTTAATTATGAAAAACTCTAATTACAATTAACTAAAATTTTATCCTGAAAAAAGTATGTTGAAATTTCATTAGTGGGCTTCAACAAGTGCGATTTTTTTATTTATTTAGTTTTTATTTTTCATTAATATAAAAAATAAAAACTAAATAAATAAAAAAATCGCACTTGTTGAAGCCCACTAATGAAATTTGGCACTGCATATATTAAGGGATAGTCTCAAATTATTATTATTTTTTTTTTTTGCGCACTAATCCCAAACCGCACTAATCAAGGGATTCCTGTACAGTCCTATAAATTAAACTCTCTTAACAAAAATTCTCAATACATATAATACCAATAATTAAATATCTGAATTTAAAAAATAAGAACAGTATATTTTTTCCATTTTAACTTCAAGGAAATTTAACTGTTATTTTTTAATGTTTGTTTCTTTTTATTAATAATTAAATTATGCATAAAATCATGTTTTTGTTTAAAATATCATTAAACGTAAATTGTAATATTTTCATCATTTTTATATTCTATAAATTTCAATACTATTTACTAGAGTTTGTAAAATAAAATTGTATATTAGCTTGTCATAAAAATTAAAATTTTATTAGTGAATTTATTTAATAAGCATAAAATATTTATTTTTCTTGTTATTTATCTTTATCTTTAATGATTGAAAGATTTCATTTTTAATTATTCTCTCGTAATTTTGAATATTTTTAGCTCGGAAAAATTTTAACTAAAACGATTATTTTTAATTAATATTTTAATATAAGAGAAAAGAAGACATAAGGGTTCAATGTTACACATTTTATGATGGTCAATTATAGATTTTCCTGGCAAAAATATCTAGTTAAGTTTCCGGGAAATTTACTGTGATTTCGGACGACAGAAATGTAGAGTTTGCGTGACGCAAATCAAGGAAACTTTTATTTTTCGATATTTTCTGTCAGACTACCTACCATCTCTAAGCAGTTGAAGGTAACTAATGTACCTGTTGTGTACGGTTACAATATGACTTTTGAAGAATTTTTAAACTACAGTATCTAATAACGAATGATATATTATTTTTATTTTAAATAAAACATCAGAAACCTAACAGATGGTTTTTTTAATACAACGAATAATAAATTTTTAATATAATTGTGAGTAATTTAATTTTATAAGCTGCTATAAACTTATGTTTATTTTAAAATATTTTTTGTTAAAAAAATTTCATCTTGCTTTCGATGACAAATCGCAAAGGCGTGACGAATGTTGTTAATCGCTCCATGATCATACACGAATGATTGTAAATAATCCATATTGTTCATTCATAATCGATTTGAAGCTCGAAAAATGATAAAAGAGATGGAACTTATTTAGGAATTATAAGCAAAAAAAATGCCAGTTTTTTAAAATTGAGATACATATTTTTAAATTTTATTTTTAATATTTATGCATTTACAATATTCATTTTTCTTATCCTTGTCATTAATCTTGTATATTATTACACTATCCATAATAACAATCGAATGATTACATTTTGATTTTATTTTGTTTTTACTTATATAGATGATTGCTATATTTCGATAATGCAGAAAATTAATATCTAGAACTTGCTTTTGTAACAGCTACATTGAAATATTATATGAAATATCTGTCGTTTAATCTCATATTAAAATACATATATTAGTTGTTAAAAATGTAAAATTTGTGAACTGAAACTTTAAATAAAATCCGATTTTTTATTTTTATCACACGAAATGTATAGTTTCAATATACAGTACTGTATTAATTTATTTATTTCATCAAATAAAAATATTTTACTTAACTAATAAACATTTTGTTTATTAGTGTCGTAAATAATTATTTTAAAAATATTTCATAAAATTGTCTAGACTTTAAAAAAAATTCAGTTTCAGTCATTACGTAGTTGTTATACGGAGCCAAGTGTGGGCCAAGGTTATATATGTTGGAACTGGTTCATTGCTTCACGCTCAGAAAATATTTTTTGCAAATATTTTAAAAACTATATTTAGTTTTGAAAGCAAATTAAAATTTGTAGTAGTAAATATAAAATATTTCCTTTACTATTTTTCAAATGATATTAACGTATTTCGTAAAAATAAGAAAAATTTATCTGCTTTAGAAATGTAAGTCTAGAATCTAGATGAAGGGTTTCCAACTTTTTTTTGCTTGTGGACCCCCAAATACACATATATAATATTCCTAAATGAAATATATATTTGTAGATTAGTAAAAGCTAATAATTAAACAATTCCAATATAATATAAAAATGTAAATTTCAGATTTTGAAAATTTTAATTTTTTTTTTTTTTTTTGCGTCAAGTCCAAAAATACGAATATCTTCTATTTTTTTTTTTTTTTTTTGCGTCAAGTCCAAAAATACGAATATCTTCTAACTGCGAATTTCTGGACTTTTCTATGACGTTAGTTTATTTTATTATTATTGTTTTTAACAAATTATTTTATTTTTAATATTTTATCATGAACCCCTTAGCTCATATTATGGACCCCGGTTGGTAAACTCTGATCTAGATTCTAGATTATTAATTAAAACAATAAATTTTGAAAGATTCATATCTGAAAATAATATAAAAATTTTTTAATAAATTTTTAAAACTCGATATTAAAATTACCCAAATTATTTGAAAATGTTTTATATTTTTTGATTGCTAACGGTATTATATCTATACCCTGCTAAAAAGTGTTATCTTTTCCGGAGAAGTGAGAGCTTCTTCTTGACCTAATTACTATCACGTGTTTGACCAGTTGCGCTTATCTGTCGGTTTTATAGTTCATTCAGTTAAATTCAGAAAATAAGTTTTCGCGATGGTTTGGTTTGAAATGGATTATTAATTTTACATTGGAATGACGTTATACACAAACTATATATAGTTTATTTATTTATATTCATGAATTTATTTTTTGTTTCTAGAATTCTATTCGTCATAATTTGTCACTGAATAAATGTTTTCGTAAAGTTCCTCGTCCCAAAGATGATCCAGGAAAGGTGAGAATAAAACCCGTTTATTAAATAATTTTTCTCGCGGATTGATACGAATTAAAGGATATTGCTAAAAATTCCGTCAGTAATTTAAATTCAAAATTATTTTAAAAAATTAATGCATAACCAGTTTTTTGTAATTAAAATAAATGTTTAATTACATTTATATGGACTGAAAATGATTTAATAATCATTTATAAAAATAAAACTGCAGAAATGTGCCATTTATGAAAAGTAATTTTTTTTTAAATTCTGATGAAAAAATTTACTAGTCCATCAATTTCTGTTATTTCTAATTAAAATTACAGGTTTATTGATTGTATTCCTTTATATATTTATTTATTTTTAATAAATTTAGCAAAATGAAATAAACCTATTCTACATAATTTTCAATTTTCTCCTCGAAAAAGTTTCATTGAAATTTAATTATTGAATATAATTTCAAATATTTTTGATTTTATTTATAAAATAAGCTGAAACTTTTAATTGATTCAATAAAATATATTTTGATAATTTATTTCTCAATTTAATTTAAAATTTTGTTATTGAATTTTCACTATCAAAGAATAACAGAATTTTGATTACTCCAGTACATTATAAACAGTTTAGTTTTGTATTCCTTCTGTTTTTATTTAACAGGGATCATATTGGGCAATAGATCATTCTTCAACAGATTCTATATCCAGGAAGAAAAAACCAAAACTTGTAAGCAAAATTTTTTCATTATTATTTTTATTTCAAATATTGAAAAAAGGATAAATGATTTTCTTTAATAATTAATCATCATTTTATGTAAATAGTTTTGAATTTTCCCATTCAAAAAATTCAATAAAATTATTTTTTTCAAGATAAGAAGAAAATTACTTATTATTAAATGAAATATTCTAGAATGTTTAATCTTCTGATAGATTTGTATTCTATCAGAATTAATTGCAGAAATTATTATTTTTAAAATTTTATAATTTTTTTTTCTAATTCTATAATAAAAATATTAAGATTATGTAGCTTTTTATTACACAAAATTTTATTGAAAGAAATCTGGTATTTGTGTTCTGAAATAAAATATATATTTCAGATCATAAATATATTAGATGATATTCTCATCATTTATACAAGGTGGAAGAAAAGTCTGTATCCCTCCAAATAACTTGATAACTATCATAGATTTCAAAAATCTGTTAATGCCAACATATAGGAAGTCATGGGTTGGGCTACCTGATGGTGATCTTCAAATGAGCTGATTATGCAAATGAGGACAATTGCAAATCCTATCTCAAACTGTAACAAATAAGGAAAACTTTCCAATTGCAAAGTTGTTCAGCATTCAATTCTTAACAATCTATAAAAAATTCATCAAAATTGGATGAATAGTTCACTCAAAGATGAAATAATAACATTTTTACATGTAAAGGGTTGACAGTTATTTCTGACATGTAAGTAATAAACCAATACTAAAACATAACACTCCAAATCAATAAATTGAAAACACAGACAAAGAATCAACAAGCAAAAAGTAATCAAAGATGTGCTCAAAATGTTTTCCACCAGTATCCAAGTACAATTGAACATGATGTTGGATCAAGTTCCTCACAGCCTTTAGAGTTTCAGTAAAAATCTCTGCACAAACAGTAACGATGCAGTATTGAAGATTCTCTACTGTTATTATGCAAGAATGAAAGTTATTGTGGTCTCATCAATTGTTGTTTGTGGGCAAACTGATCTTGGACATTTCAAGGAATTGATACAAGATCTAAGTATTTCATTTTTGAGTGAACTATTCATCTGATTTTGATGAAATTTTTTTTATTGTGCTCAGAATTGAAAACTGAACAAGTTTGTAGTTGGGTATTTTTCCCTATCTGTTAAGAGTTTGAGATAGGATTTGTAACAATCCTCATTTGCATAATCAGCTCATTTGAAAATCATCATCTGATAGCCCATCCTGACTTCCTATTTGTTGGCATTAACAAATTTTTGAAATCTGTGATAGTTATCAAGTTATTAGGAGGGGTACGAACTTTTCTTCCATCCTGTATATTATACATATCATTATATATTATAAATATATATAATGATATCTGATGATCATGATCATTAGATATCATTATAGGATTTTTTCTCCTCTAGATTTTTATACTTATTAAAAGTTTAATATAAAAATGTTGTTTTTAATTTATATTTTTCAAAATATACAACATTATAATTAAATAAATAATTAATATCATACATTGCATTAATTGTGATTTTGATGGTTGCAGATGAATTTATATTGAGTATTATTTTTATTTAAATGAATACAAATTTATTATTTTTATAGCAAAGATAATTGTTGAAACTAATTAAAATTTGAAATAAGTAAAAATTTTATATTAATTTTTTCATTAAATGCAATATATAAATATCACAAAACAAAAAAATTATTAAATTTTATTTAAAATAGTTATTAGCAACAGTAATTTTGTTCTCGTTTTTTTTTAATCACTAGTATTAAATTCAATAGTGTTTTAAATATTAGATCAAAAATTTTTTATCAAATATAGACTGATTTTCTTTTTTTAATATGTTTTTATGTTCTGGGATTTACTGCTCATGCATCAAATATTGTAAATAATAATCACTCTCTGTAGATAAGAACATTATTAATATTTTTTTAATCTAAACACTGTTTCTATTAACTATAAACAACTGAGTTCTTCTGCTTCTAATAACACAAGAAATCACAACAAGCACTTGAAATAGGATAAACACACTATTATTAGTATATGTAATATATATATATATACATACATACAGAGTCCGCCAGAAAAATGTATACACTGTTTAAGAAAAAAAACCTATATATCATATTTATTAATTACATTTAATTATTGTTCAAACATGTGTTATGAAGTGCTTACTTGAAGGTTTGTAACACATGTTTGATCAATAATTAAATGTAATTAATAAATATGATATATAGGTTTTTTTTCTTAAACAGTGTATACATTTTTCTGGCGGACTCTGTATATCTAATAATAAAATAGTGTATTTATCCTGCTTCAAGTGCTTGTTGTGATTTCTACTGTTTCTGTTATTCATATTATAATTAATAATACAAAATAAAATTATGAAATCTGTGATAAGATTAATTTCAAAGAATCCAATAAATTATACTACAAAGTACTAGAATGATGTCAAAGCTGTTATTTTAAAATCATGTTATTAACTTATATTATTACTTTGAATAAGTTTAACTACCTGTAAAGTGTTTTGTAGTGTGATTCTATAAAACATTTATTAATACTATATATTTAGATATAACATTTATTAAAATATATATAAATAAATAAAATACCAGCAGTCCCTGACTTATTCAAATCCGACATATATAGATCTGTACTTACTTAGAAAGTTCCTGACTTATAAGAATATATTGATTGAAGTGGATAAAGCTATAATGCAGAGATATAAGCATTTTTCTTTTAATTTTATCATTTATCATATGTACATATGCTTTATGGATATATTAGGTTAGTTTTAGTTAGCAAGCCAAATCTGGACTTAGATCTCACCTGAAAATTTGAAGATGTGGGATTCTGAATTAAATCCAGATCTTCCAAGATGGTGAACAACATTCTTACCACACATCCATTTGGTTGAATATGTGCTTATTCTTTAATATAATTATTTTTTTATGTTATATCTTTTGACATACTAGTAAGCTACTGTATAGGGCAGAGCCACTAAACTTCATGTCACTATGAGCCACATAGGAGAATCTCAAATACCTGAGAGCTGCATCAGTTTTTCGGGAAATTTAAACAATGGTTTCAAAAATTGTTTATTATATATTTTGTATGAATTTATTTTCTTTAGATGCATAGTATTTTTTACAACAAATGTATTACACCTAGCCCTCGATTTGCACGGCACTCAATTTACACGGTTTCGCTTTTACACGGTTTTTAAGTGAAAACAAAAACATTTTTTTTTTTTTTTTATTTTGATTGTTTTGCATTATGCCATTTATAAATTAAAAGAGTATCATATTGTCATGTTTTGTGAGTTTAAGAGTTTGTAGAAATTAATGAAGAGTGAATACAGCTATATATCATATAGTCCAATTTATTCACACAAAACAAAATAATCTTGTTTCACTGATTCAATACAAAATCCAATAATTATCTCATACAACACTAATTTATGTCCTTCACTATAACTAAATCGAAAACAAAATCCGATAATTATCTCATACAACACTAATCTATGTCTTTACTAAATTCACTACAAAATCCGATAATTATCTCATACAACACTAATCTATGTCTTTAATGTAACTCACAGTTCTTCTTAGTCCACTTTCGGCTTTCAGTTTATCGCTGAACTTTCGCTTTATCACTCACTATTAACTTTTACTGTCCAAGTCTCGCAGTTCAAAGACAGTTCTTCTTAGTTCACTTTCACTTTCACAATTTATCGCTCACTATTAACTTTTACCATCTCATACAACACTAATTTATGTCTTTATTTCAGAATAATTCACAGTTCTTCTCCACTTTCGCTTTCACAATTTATCGCTCACTATTAACTTTTACTGTCTAAGTCTCATAATACTAATTTATGTCTTTAATTCAGAATAACTCACAGTTCTTCTTAGTCCACTTATTTTCACAATTTATTGCTCACTATTAACTTTTACTGTCCAAGTCTCGCTTGCCTTTAATTCAGAATAACTCACAGTTCTTCTTAGTCCACTTTCACTGTGTCTTTATTTCAGAATAACTCACAGTTCTTCTTAGTCCACTTTCGCTGCTTTCACAATTCTCGCTCACTATTAACTTTTACTGTCCAAGTCTCGTATTCTACTAAACTCAACTGATGCTTGCAGCTCGCTTATTTATGTTTGAATGCTTTTATTGGTTTTATTTGTACAGAATATTATTTTTTTTATTTTTGTACCATATTCGATGTTAATTAATGCTTATGTTTTCATTTTCAGAAATAAATTGAAAAAGTATAAGCATTAAATTCTCTCTAAAAATTAATGAATCCAATTCCTTTTTTTCCTTTAATCCTTATATCTCATTTTACACAGATATAAAGAACATATCTTCAACTTTTCATTATCTTCTTTAGATCGATTTAATCCTTTTTTTCCTTTAATCCTTATCTCATTTTACACGGTTATAAAGAATTTTTTTCCCTTTAATCCTTATCTCATTTTACACGGTTATAAAGAACTTATCCTCGACATTTCATTATCTTCTTTAGATCGATTAAAGAACATATCCTCGACTTTTCATTATCTTCTTTAGATCAATTTACATGGTTTACAGTTTAATTGAACATATTTATTTTGTATGAATTCTGCATCTAGTTTACAGTTTAATTGAACATATCCTTCTATTTTGTATGAATTCTCATGGTTTACAATTTAATTGAACATATCCTTCTATTTTGTATGAATTCTGCGGGTTTTACACGATTTCAGTTTGCACGATTTTTTCAGGAACGTATCTACCATGTAAATCGAGGGCTGAGTGTATTTTTTAAAATTAAATAGGTATTATTTTGCTCTATATTAATTATTGGCTTTTATTGTATAGAATCACATTAAAGGTACCAAAGAGCCACAATTTGGCCACTGTGGGTGTAGACTATGTTCCAAGATAAATATATTTTGACTTTATATAAAGTTTTGCTAACAATCCACATACATAAGTAGATTCCTATGTATTAGATAAATAAATATATAAGGTGTGTCTGAATGAAAAGTTAATGATGCCATAAAATGAAGACTGTAGTCTAGGAGCAAAATTTTTTTGTGCATGTGTAAAAGACAGTTAATAATGTATACTAAACCCACATTGTGTTAGTGGTATCACACAATATTCAAATGGAATGTTTGAAAGTAGGCAGAATGTTTAATTTCCATCCAGTTGGAAAACAATGGCATTTATGACTGCAAATTCTTTTTGCAGTCATAAATGCCATTGTTTGTGACTGCAAAGGCAATAATTTATGATTATATTTTCATTTCTTTAGATAAATAAATCATTGTTTAGTCTTTAAAATTAAGCAATTTGTAATAATAATGAAATTATTTGTTATATAAATGTAAAAAGAATTTTTATTTCATTATTTTCGATAGATGATTAGATGAGTTTTAATATAGATGAGATATTGTCTTAGGCATGACCTGAGAATGGAAATTATTTATATAATGATCTGATAAAACTAAAGGGGGTGATACTGCTGCTTCTTGACTACCATTTTAATTTTGTTACAGACAGAGTTTTTTCTACAGATCCAGTTGTTCTGGATTGTATAGCTGCATATATGGTTCAAAATGTTTTTTTTATGAATGCTCAACATTTTATTTATTGTTAGTAATATTCATATTTATTATTATTATTTTAACCTGAGAGATTATTAGGGAGAAACTCATAAACTGAGAATTTCTATTATTATTTTTTATAAATTATTATTTCTATTATTATTTAATATTAAGTATGTACATTTATTTAATAAAAGCAAAATACAGCAATACCTCGCATAGTCCATTTAATTGGTTCCTCTTTCTTCCCGGACTAATTGAAACCGGACTATTCGAGGTACGTAACCTATGGGAAAAATTATAATTGGTTCCAAGAAAATTTTCGATTTGCTCATATTTTTTTTTTTAAATTGTAAATTCTTACATTAATAATTATTTCATACGATTAAACATTAAAATGTTTTATAAAGATTTATAATAGACAGAAGGGGACAGAAAGTGGATCCAAGCCCATAAAGACAAATAGATAAAGAGGACTCGCCCAGCAGGTGAACGTATTCGCTTTCTCCAAGTTGGCCACTTGGTGCCATTACAAACCCAGAGTGGTGCTCTGCGTAAAGGCGGATTCCCACTTGAACTGGGCAGCCGCGGGCTGATGAGTCGCAAACGCTGATATGCCCAGTATTCGTTCCTATTCAATGATTCAATTAAGTGTTTGCGGTAAACAACTGACGACATTGCACTTAAGAGGCAGGCACTATAAATGTTCAGATAAATTTGGCAACACTGGAGCAGCTGCCTGCTTGTCTCAGCTCATCATAGTGGCTATTCCAGTCATATATAGGTGGTAAGTAGAAAGCACACTTACATTTCATATTTATTTTAAAAAATAAAGCAAATTAAAAAGTTTTTATTAACAATTACAATCTGGACTATAGTGAAACCCGGAGTATTTGAAACCGGACTATGCGAGGTATTGCTGTAATATATAACTAGCTGTACCTATATGAATGATTTGCACAGAATAGCTTTCTATTACAATTATGTAGTGCCATCTGAAACCAAATTTTAAAATTTCTTTGAAGTTGGATTTTTTAAAAATATATTGTCACATTAAGTAAAATGGTTTATATTATAAAATATATATACCATATTCACTTATGATAAAAAAAAATGAATAATGTAAATTTCAAGAGGATAAAAATATAGCAAAGTAAATATTTTAGGTATAGTCTTGAATATACCAAAAATTCCCTTTGTTCCATATTTGAAAAAAATGAAAATTGCAAATTCCTATTGCATTTTAAATCAATTATTAGGCATTTATATTTATTGAAAGGTTACTCAGAGATTTAACTTTTTAAAGAATCAAATAAGAAAAACAGTGACCTTTAAGACATGGATAAACCAATGGCTGAATTCTGCCTTTCATCCACTGTCAAAATATTATACATTGTAACAGGTTAAAATAACTAACTATATCATAAATTAAATTACAACAGAAATATATTATTATTGTAAAATCCTGTTTGGAAGTTATATATCTGATTTCTCTCTGTTCATATACCAATATTTGTTATGAATTCACTTACTCACATTGCATATTGATATAGTTAATTATAACATATAAAATACATAAAAATAAATTATTAATTGATTGATTATTGAGATAATTTATCTTGTGATTATTGTGTATATTATATACTACTATTTCATTCTTACATCTTTTCATTGCTTCTTCATACACTATCTCCATTTATTTTACATTTCTTCCAGCACAATAATGTCAACATTTTAATATTATACTCATTTTAAAAAATATTATTTTAATATATTATTATTTTGAATATTTACTCCTAATATAAATTCCTTATAATATTAACTCATATTATCAATAATATTTAAAATGTTAAATGTTCTAAGCTCGTGCATTCTGGTTTTTAAATTGATGTTCTATATCTAATATATTGTAACAATCTTTAGTAGAGTTACTGATGATGACTTATACCTGCTACAGACACAAAAACATAAAGTACTCTACATTAAGCATTAAAGGACTTTAACATAAAAGTACTTTAAGGTTGATTTCAGACACGTTTTTGGAATTTTCGTTAGTAATAGCCATCTAGTGGGAAATTTTATATCTTCGTAGGCCGTAAAAACACGTAACTTCGTAAAAAAAAGTCATAGCTTATTTAAGTTGATTGCATTCGATTCGGAATGATAAAATCTAAAATCGTTTAAAATATCGTATTATCTATAAAAGTTTTGCAGAA
>AYEL01087093.1:0-55086 GCA_000484575.1 Olivierus martensii
AGCTATTTCTTTTATTATTCATTTTATTTTCATATTATTGGTTTTGAACATAATTCTTTCTTCAAGATGTTGGTCTCTTTTTTTAATTTGATCATAAAATTGAATGTATGTAGTGAAAATGCAATTAAATTTTACAGGCACATGACTTTTGTTGTCTTCTTGTCTTATTAAGTATTTGTAATATTTAAGTTTGTCCATACTTGCACATACTTTTACTATTTATTTTAGGATTTAACTTAAATTTAGGATTTTAATTTTACAGGTTATTGGGTAATGCCAATCAGTGTAGTAACAAACTGAAAGAAAACTTATTGTGCATTTGGACCTGTAGTCTATGTAAGTACAGTAAGACCCCGCTTAATGCTGCTCCGTTTAACGCTGTTTCAATATAACATGTTTTTTTTTATTCTATATTTTTTATTGATTTGCTTTGATGTGGTTTTTCCAACCATTATACTCACATAACTCCAAAATTGCACAAATTTGTTGCTTTGATATTCCTATGTTATTTCGTAATGCATTTGATATCAGTGCAGTGCAGTACATAAGAAAGTCTACTATAGTCACAGTACATATTATGATCGGTCATCAATGTTATTTTACAGTAATAAAAATAAAATTATCCCATTTTAGCTTTAATCTGAATGCTGCCATTTCGAACTATAGTTCCTTTGAGTTAGTGGTCGGATGGTCAAGTGGTAATGAGTTGGCACTCCAACTCATTACCACTAGGAGCCAGATCCTGCATCTCCTGAAAAGTTTTTTCAGGGTTCTGGGGCCCAGCCTGTGATCTCCATTCTTCACCATCTGGTCCCCTTCTACAGGTGTGGGCAGCATGTGGTTGGAACTGACTCTGTTCCTTAGTAATCTCACTGATTGGAAAGGGGCATAAAAAAGCCAAAAAAAATGTTTCTTTAAGTTAGAATGTTTTTCTTTCATCAATACTTTTGTCAAAACAAGCTTAGCCACTTTTAAGGAAATTACAGATCAGTTTTTATAAAATGTCCAAATTTTGATAGAAGTTCAAAGGCAAGACGAAGTGTCATGGATGCAATATTTCGCTATTTTGCTGAATGAAACAAAAAAGGCAAACCATGTTAGGTGACTACTTAATGAAAAAAAATTGTCAAATGAGGAAGAACCAACAATCATTGGGAAGAACCTTCCTCATCAAAAAATTACTTACTTGAATATTTTTGATTTTCATGAATGATTTATGAATAAAAATCAATATTAGCAATAGAAATGTTTATAATTAGTGTAATACAGTAGTAATAATATATGTTACAAAATAAAAAAAATGGTATGTATATTTTTTTTATTCACTGTCCTGTTTCACCTATTTCCATTATTTACATGTTAAGATGATCTCATTTAATGCTGTTTCATCTAGTGCTTACTTTTTTGGAACGTATTCCCCACATTAAATGGGGTCTTACTGTATTGTGTTACTACTCAGCTACAGTACAATAAAAAAAGTGATTGATGTAAACAAAGAAAATATTGATAAATATGTTTATTTTGTTCAAAGAGGACATATAGCTATTTGTAAATTTTTTAGATATATATCTTATTAGGACTTTTGTTAATTTACAGCCAAAATTAATTGAAAATATATTTTTATATCACATATATGACTGTAAATAATAATTTTAAAGATTATTAAATTTTTCTAATTAAATATTTTTTAATTGCTGAGTTTGATTATATCATAGGGTCCAGTGTCTCCCAATCAATAATATGCCATATTTAGCTATTTACATTTTAACTAGATTCAGTTTTTTATTTTTCTCCAACAAAATGAAATAAATGTGTAGGTAATTCTTAACTTTTGAATTAATTTGTTGTTGGAATGATCTCATAAAGCAAGAATCAATTTTTCATAGACATATTAAAATCAGGAGTTTCATTCTCAGCAATGCAATTTGACTACAATAAAATTAAGTAAATTCCAATAGAATCAATAATTTAGGATTAAACAATGATTTGTTTATCTAAAAAAATGAAAACACAGCCTTTAAAATCAAGCAAATTATAATAATAATGAAATTATTTGGCATATTCAATAATTTTTCATATAAACGTTTAGTGTTTATATGATATAAATTAATATGACAATAATATAGCCATAATACAATAATAATAATAATAATATGTCAATAATATAAACATTATTTTTTTCTTCATTATTATTGACAGATGAGTTGAGGAACTTTAATAGAAATGAACTACTGTCTTAGGCACAATTTAAGAATAGAAGTTATTATATAATATGCCAGTAAAACCTGAGAGCTTCCTACCTTCATCTTTGTGCAAGTAGTACACTCTCTAGTTGATTTTTATTTCACAACAAACAATGGAATTTTTGTTACAAACCCAATCATTTTACTTGTCACTTAATTTTTCTGACAGAATGGAAAGTGGTGTCATTTGTTGAAAAAAAAAACCCCAGTCATACTATATTGCATATGTGTTTTAAAATGTCGTTTTATGAATGTTTAGCATTTATTTATTGCAATTAATGTTCATATTTTCGACAGTTTTGATTATTCATATTTGAAAAACTCACAAACCTAGGAACTTGCAAACCGAGAACTATTTATACAGTATATCATTAGTATATCTGCTAATCATAGTATAATAATTTGATGCTGAGATTATTTCTCTTTTTTCTTCAAATTCTGATTGTATTTACTGACATATTGATTTAGGAACTTTTGTATTTCCAATATTAATGAAATATAATAATGTGATAAACTGTGATTTATAATACTATATGCCAAAGATATATTATTTTAAAATTATATGAAATTCTAAATAGAACAACTTTGTATATGTTCTTTTTTTTCAGTTAATGTTACTTTTATATATTCTTTTACAATTGATGCAGGCCTAACTGGATGAAAATGTCATTGTTATGGTATTTAATGTGCAATTAAGAACTTTTTGTATATTTATAAGCTTATCATAATTGAGGCATAACATAAAAATAAAACTTAATAAAGAATACTATGACATGTCAGGCACTGTGTGAAATCTATCTTTGAAACTGAGTGAGGGAAGAGGACATTTGTCTCTCTGACTTATCCTTATTCATTCCTTCTTACTGGAATAGGTCCTTTCAACTGCCAAATGTGAGATTTGGGTTGTCTTTCCAATGTCTGGAATTGCCCCCTAATACATACAAGATTGTCATCTCTGTTAGCTTACATCCTTATTAGTAAGGGTCAGTGCATCAAAGAAGCCTGAGTGAACCTCAGTACAGATTATAATCTTTTCTTGGATGTGTTCAGTAATGTTTTTATCCATCTTCACTATTCAGTATTTGCAGGAGAGGTAGCAAGACTTTATATAGTATTATGTCTAACCTGTACTGCCAGATACTCAGTTATCATCTTCTCTAACAATTTATCAATGCTTCATGCCTTACAGAAGATAACGGAAACATCCCCACCATCAATTTTACACATCTTGATATGATTTCCAAGGCAATACATCCCTTAACCCTTGATGTTCCAATAAATGAGGATGTCAACCAACAATCACATGCACTGATTTTAAATGGCTATGGGTGGCAGTGCTAGGCATGCATGATATTTCTAGTTTCCTGTTTCAACAAAGAATGTCACCATCTACTTTACAGCTGACAAGGTATTGCCACAGATGCATGACATACACACATGATGCTTACAATGCTGACTGACATAAAATTGTTCATCTTGAGATCTGGAAGTGTTACTGCTCCACCTCTGAACTAATATAGTCACATGAACTCACTTCTACATTTTCAAAAGTGATCCAGTTGCCAGAGTGAATCAACTTTCAGGAACATACTGTGGCCAACCAGAAGCAACGTTTCATTTCTGGATAGATTACCTGGAATACCTTGGTGCATGGATAATCCTCAGTGTGCATCAGAACATCACTGTCTCTTCACAGCAAGACCTTGATTAATTATATTGGTTGGCTCCTCATGTGGATGTAAAATCATATACATGTCTTGAAAAATACATCTATGCTACCTGTTGCTTTAACTAACACTACATAACACACACATCATCAGAAGAAAAATCTCTTTATAACCCTCCATATTAGATGATGAAGAAGAAGAATACTATTGTTAATAAAACTCCAAATATTTATTAAAATATCTTCTGTATAGATAAAATTATAATTAAAAAAGGAACCAATAGAAAATTTCAAAATCATTATTGAACTTGAGGAGAATAGTGTTTGAAAATTTGATTGTAAAAGGTAATGTAAGTGAGCCTCTCTTGACTTTATAGAAATATACTGGATTAAACAATCAAGCACAAGTCTCAGCTTACATATTTAATTATTTTTAACTATCATATTTATTTTTCAAAATTTATTTTTTATTGAGATTAGACATCAGCAATATGTAAATGTCAACCTAATTATTTGTGAAGAACTGTTTTAAGTTGGATATATATTTCTCTTAGGAACAGTATTGTAAATAGGATTTCATTTTTGATAGTCCATTTATACTCTAAAAATATCAATATTTCTATGTAAATGGAGAAAAACTTATATTAAAATAACATATATCTAATATTCACTAAAAGCAAAGCACAGAAAATGAGAGTTTTGCGCACAATATTGTATGCTTGTAGTTCCATCTATGATTTTCCAATATGTAAATTATTTTTTTTTGAATTTATTTCAAGAGTAAAATAATAGCTTGAAAATACAGAAAAATAACTAAATCCAATTCTTTAGATAAAGTCTCTTACCTGTTAATCCTTTGAGGTCTGCATTATTCAAATTCTATCTGCAACTGCTGAACAGCATTAATGGTAATTAAGTCTAATTTATATGCAAAACATTTAAATTATAATATCTTGCTTAATTTTTATCAAATAACTTTGAAGTTACAATTTCTATTTCTATCACTTAGGTAAGATATGAAAAAACTTTATTACAGTTATTATCTAAGTGCTAGAAATAGAAATTGTATCATCAAAAGGTAGTGAACTTTTAGATATTAATAACTTACCGAAAGTGCTTTTCATTAATTTTAAATTATTTCATTTATTCAATTAAGTTTATAATTTTCTTATTCCTGTCTGAAAAGCTGTTATTTTTGTTTTTTAATTAGAAGACCGTGGTATTTCAAATAAAAAATGAAATATTAGACAGATTCTGATTAATAAAAATTAATGATATGATGCTGTATTATCAATTTAAAAATAACATAAATTTATTAAAATATTATCATTTTTATTGATAATTTATATTTATTGACATGGTTTGCCTTCATTTCAGTAAATTTTTATTTTAATTTTTTTATATATTTTTGAATTTAGATCAAAAACCCAACATATATAAAAATTGTCTCTTCTCATACATAAACAGATATAATAATCTTTACTCTAATTGGCCTCGAGATGCTTTGTTGCTGCACTATACCATATGCAGCTGTGGCTGGATGGCCAAGTGGTAACACTGTTGGCCTGCCATGCAGCAGGATCCAGGTTCATGTCTCAGGTCTGGTAACTCCTGGAAAAGTTTTTTCGGGGTGCTGGGCCTGGCCCGGCAATCCTTATCCTCCACCATCCAGCACCCCTCCGAGGTGTGGGTGCAGCTTGTGGTTGGAAGTGGCCCTGCCCCTTACAATCTCCTTGATTGGAAAAAGGCATAAAATATGCAAAAAATAAAACTATTACGTAGTAGTAGGTGAGTAATAGTTTGAAGTTACAATTTCTATTTCTATCACAAAACTTGGTTTTGTAGTAGTAGGTGAGTAATAGTTTTGTTTTGTAGCTGAGGAAGATGCCAAGTGCATTGAAAATGTTTCTGAATAAAGTTTTTGACTGCTAAAGGGCTTTGTATTTTGTTTTTGTTTTATGTTGTTTTATGTTTGTTTTATGCAGTCTTGGTGAACTTTTATTAATCTATTGAAAATTTCACATGTTATCATGATAAGTTCTTTTGAAACACTTGTGTTAATGTCACATACAGATGCCATATTTCACTTATCTTTTTCTCTTGTCACCAGGGTTGCAGAGTCTGGAGTTGCGGAGTCTGAGGTTTTTGGGTGGAGTCAAAATTTTAAACTGCCCAGAGTCGGAATCAAATTTTTTTAAAAGGTGGAGTCTGAGTTGGATCATTCGTCATCCGATTCTGCAATCTTGGGTTGCAGAGTCGGAAGTTTTGGGGTGGAGTCGAATTTTTGAACTGCCTGGAGTTGGGAGTCTGAGTTGGAGTCAGACCTTACAAATTTTAGGGAGTCAGAGTCGGATCATTTGCCATCCGACTCTACAACCCTGCTTGTCACCACATATTTTATGTTTTGATTAATAAGTAATTATTTTAATGTTTATTATAATTATCTTCATTTTTAGAATTTACCTATAAAATAGTTATTAATTGTAAAATATGTGATTTAGGTATCACTCAGTTATGAAGATTATTGGGATATTAAAAAAATATTAAGTGAAAAATTCATAAATCAGAAATTCATTTCCCATTAATTTCAATGTAAAAATTTTTAATTGATTCTTGGATACCAAAATGTCACTGTCATTTTGTCTATTGGTGTTAAAGCATTCCAGAAGCATTAATATAAATATAATTATAGATATTACTGCTCAAAACAATTAGGGGATAATGCAAAATGAACTAAAAAAGGAGCATGTAAGTGACAAATGTACACATAAAGTATGTTTGTTGGTTGAAAGCAAGAAAAAAATGTGAAAATAAGTTGTTTATGGGCATAATGCCTGACCTCTATGAGATCAGGCATTATTACCATAAAGATGGATGAGACTCCAATAACAGCAGAATATGGCATCAGAATCAGCATTCAGTAGGAATCAGAATTTCTTCTCTATTTTATTCCTGTCAGAGATTATTTCTGATGATGTAGAGATCATGTGCAGTCACTAATACTTATGCCTGCCCAAACCTCAACTGAAGCCAGCATAGTGTCATTCTGTTTCAAAAGAATTGTTTTCAGTTCCTTTTTCTCACCAAATGAGGATTCATTGATTATCTTTGTAAACTAAACCATCTTATCAATGAAAAAGTAGATTGCCATTGCTCCTTACTCCAGTTTGGATGGGGCCAAATCCAAATTAACAGTTGTGGGTGTTTAGTGAGAAATCCATAGATTTTGGGGATTTAACACTTATGATGATGGAATTTGGACTGATCTTATTGTAAATCAAGGACTACTTGTACATATAATTTCTAGTTTGTAGAATGCTTATTATAAATTTTTCTTGATGATTTTCAGTATTTATTTAAACTTTTGTAGAATGTGTGTTACAAGATTTAATAATAATTTTATCTTAAATTTTTATAGATAGTGATATCCTACATTCCAATAATTTAACTACCAGTTATTCTTAAGGCAAGTAAAACTACTTTAAAATGTTAAATTTTTATCAATTATAATATATCTATGACTTAAATGATTTCAGAGTTGCAAGGATGCTTAACTTTTTTTGTGTGTGTTGAATTTCCAAAAAGCTCAAATAAAAAATTCATTAAATAATTATACTTTTTTACAAAAATATCACTCTATGGCATTAAATTTTCTTATCTATGCTTAAAATATGCTCATAAGTTTTATATAGCCATTCCATTTATTAATGCACTTATTTGTATATATCAATTTAAGTATTGTTGGACTTATGCTGTTTTTAATTTATGTGAAAATTTTTGGGATAAATTAATCACATAAGTTGGAAATCTACTATATAGCATAAATATCACTAAGTAATAAAATGTAAGATGTGTAATAATAAAATTAACTGATGTATATGACATATATTTAATGATTTAAGAGCTTGTGTGTAAGATGCAGAATTGCTAATTTAAGTTTAAATGTAATGTTTTTAATTTCTTATTTTAGATAAATTATTTTGGAAACAAAACTAGTCATTCCTCAGGATAAATTTTCAACCATGTCAAACTAGTGAGTTATCTTATAGTTTCGCATCAGTTGAGCAATGTTTCTACAAGTTTATTTATTAAGGATATCACGAATTATATGAGCTGAAAACTTTATAGTTCCAGATCGAGTAGATACTACAATCAATTCACCGAGGGATCAGATTCATCTACTCTATTCCGAATGCATGAACAATACTGGGCCACAAAACAAGCTATATTTAAAAGATTAGGGAAAAAGAATGATGATTGTATCATCTCTAGTGATTCAGAATTAGATTCTAAACTTGAGGTAAGTTTATTACTTAACACTATAAGAAGTATTTCTTCATTTGAAAATGTGTGTTTGCAAATTAGTTGTTTCAAGCTGTTGAGGAATCATGTTTTACTTTGATGAGAGTTTTAGAAAATTATCAAGATAAATTATGTGGTAAGAAACAAATTTAATAGTTAAATTTATAAATATATATATATGACCATATATTATAAAATAAAATATAATTTTGGAAGCTCTATCTCAAGAAGAAAATGCAATGGGTAGATTTCTAAAAGAATATGGAAAATGGGATAAAACTCAAGCAGGAAAAATGATGTCAGCCACTGGAAAAACAATGAGTTATACTGCACAACAAAGGTTTATATTATATTTTCTATCATTAAAATATTAGTAAATCTTTGATTTATCCATTATTTTCTGGTATTTTGATAGATTATCTCTGCGAATGCCTCTAGTTCGCTTATACCAAGAAATAGATACTTTTCAATTCCGAGCCATTACAGATACATTACAAACAGTAGACAAGATGGAGAAAGCAAGAACAGCATATCGAGGAGCCTTAATGTGGATGAAAGATGTTTCTCATCAGTTAGATCCTGATACTTGCAAACAATTAGAAAAATTTAGAAAAGTATATAAATTATGATATTTTATTAATTAGGAAAACTCAAATTTGCAACTAATGTTTCCATCACTGTAGGTTCAGAGTCATGTGAGACACACCAAACAGAAATTTGATAAACTAAAAATTGATACTCTTCAAAAAGTAGATCTATTATCTGCATCTAGATGCAATATGTTCTCACATGTACTAACTAGTTATCAAAATGCCCTCTTATTGTTTTGGGAAAAAACAGCTCGTACAATGAACACAGTAGCTAAAAGTTTTCAAGGTTATCAGCATTATGAATTTTGTATGTTAAAGGTAAAGTGTAAAGTCATTTTTGATAATTTTATATTGAATATATATATAATTTTTTATAAATTTATTTAGGAACTTGCAGGACCAAGCAAAGAACTTGTTGAAGCAACAGCTAATCAAGAAAAACTAACAGAGGATGAAGAGGAAGATAAAGATATGTAAGTTTGAGAATTAATAATTATCTTAAATCCATCTCCATAATTATATTTTCTTAGATATTTTAACCAATATTAAGTATTTGATAAAAATTATCTTAAAGAAAGAACTAATTCATATCTATTTGTTGAATTAATAATAATTCAAAATAGAATAAACTTTTGAAATGTGTGCATTTTGAGACATTGAAAAAAATTTTTGCCTGCTGTATGATATAAAATTAAAATACACTTGAAGTGTATTAAATGTCTGTTTTATAACATTTTGTATTGTTATGAAATTGACATTTAGTACAAGTTTAAGTGTACTATTAACTTTTATACCTTTTGAATTGTGTGACATTTTATACTGTTGTATTGTCTTTTTTCCCTCAGATATAATAATTAACTAAACATATAATTTTTATGAAATTTTCAAGTTATGTGAGTTTATTCGTAATAATACAAGAATATTTTCAAATAACACAAAAAAAACTGTCTCGGGATATCTACTAATTATTATTTATATAGACTTCCTTTCAGTTAGGACTACATATAGACTTCTTTCATAAAATTTATATAATACTGTTTTCTTCATAGTTAAACACATTTAATTAAAAAGATATTTAAAATAAAAAATTTAAATTTTTGACTTTCCTTAAAAAATGGATCTATATGTGCATGAGGTTTTCGATGTAGATTTTAGCTGAGGCAGCTAGTTACTTTGGTTTTTTCTAGTACCTGTGTTCACAACTAGATTATAGATTAATATGAACCTATTTACATAAGTTGACTCACACTAACTTGGATGTAGATAATTTTAATAGGTTGTTAATTTTATTTGTGTTAGTTTTTCAATAATATATTTATGTTAGTAGATTTTTTAATAATGTACTTACAGTTAGATAAATAGATAGAGTTATTTAGATTAATTAGATTTATTTAATATTGAGGAATAGATATGATATTTTTAGCTTATCAAGTGAAATTAAATAAGACCTCTTAAAATAGATATAAAATATATGCTTTTATGATTTGTAATTTCTTTACTAAAATTGAATCTTTAGATTTGTTCTTTGCTTCTGATTGTCACATAAAAATATGAGATATTATATGGAGCAGCAATCTGTTTAAACTGCATATAGAGTTCTGTATTTTCTTCTAAGAAAAGCTGTGTTAATTCAATACAATAGTTCTTCAATTTATGCAGTTTCAAAGATATGTGAATGCATAAATCTTTATTTTTAGTTAAATTCCATAAAAATGGGAATGAAAATTTCAGTAATTTACAAAAGTATCACTTATGGACTTTATATTTTAATCATAGATAAGAAAATGTATCATAAATTTCATTTGGCCAGTCCATTTGCTAATGTATCATTTATGTATATCAAATTTAAGCATTGGATTTACAAGATTTTCAAGTTACATGAAAATTTTTGTATAAATTAATTGCATAAGTTGGGGACCTAATGTATATCAGAAGAATAAATAAAGCAGCAGATAACACTGCCACTTTGAGAATTCTGTTTTCAATATAAAAATATGTACAGTTGATTCTTGCTATTCGTGGTAGTTACGTTCCGTAAATTCATTGCAAATATTGAATTAGTGAATAGCGAATCCCATTGTGCATATGGGAAATATAGAGTTAGATTCCTGTGAACCTTTCTTCCCAACATTTTCATATTTGTTTTGTGTGTGTTTTCTGTTTAAAGACACCTTATTTAATTTGTATTGCATTATAAATAATTACAGTATATGTAGTGTATAGTACTACCGTGTTTCCCCGAAAATAAGACCTAATCAGAAAATAAGCCCTAGCATGATTTTTCAAAGTACTCCTAATATAAGCCCTACCCCTAAAATAAGCCCTAGTTAAGGTCATCAGACAGTCGGGTGCCTTATTGCAGAATGATCACGTGCAGACGCAACACACATGCACATTTGAAACAAACGGACGTAGTTAGACAAATTAGAATCTTCAGTATTCAATAATTTGGGTTAGCAACAGACGTTTAGCACTTAATAATAAATTTAAAGGATAATAAATTTTAATGCCTTTAAAAAATCTTATAGAAAAAATCTATATAAGATGTGCATAAAATTTTATAATAATGCTTTATTCTGTTAAATAATATATTATTAAATAATGATTCCCTCCTTATATACTACTAATTTATTTAACCCATTCAGTGCCTTCAATGTGAATAGACATCAAGAAGTGGAACAAAAAAAATGAGAAAAAAATTCATTCCTTAATTTTCTTAATTCAGCTTTTTCAGATCAATTTTTGTGTGTATTCATTGAAACTATGCCTTTTGACAGTAGTTCATAAATTTTTTCAGTTGCTAAAATTTTTTTAAATTACATACAAACAAACATTGTTTATATTTGAACATCTCAATAGAATTTGAATTTTTTTTATCCCATCCTGTTGATTTTATAGTCTAATCTATCAAAATTATTCCTGTTATGGTATTTGATAAATGATATTTTTAAAATTTTTAGAAAAAAACAAATTTTTCATAAAATGAGGTATAAAATGCTGAAAACTAAAAAATATTGTAGATAATAGAAAAATATTGGTTAATTCTGTTAAAATAAACTAAAATAATCTTAACTGATCATTTTTTCTTTCAATCACCAAAGTTTGGGAGAAAAATTGCAAAAAAATGTAAATACCCTCAAGCCATTTAAAGGGGCATAATACTTTTTATTATTTTACAGCAGCCACTCAACTCATTTCCTGAGAAATTGCAACCAAGACTACTTTGCACATTGGCACAAGGTACTGGGTGTGGTACTACAATAAATCATTGCAGTTCAATTAGAAGAACATAAAATATATTATAGATGTTTACTAAAATATTAAAATAAATATTTCAATTAATTCATGTAATTTTTTTAATCATTATGACTTAACTTCATTCAGTAAAAGTTATGTAATGAGTTCATGGTTTTTTATAAATAATTTCTAAAAATTTCAGCCAAATTTCTTCATTCATGGTTCATTTTGTTCAGAAGACTTGTCCATATCTAAAAATATCAACTATTTCATTGAGTGTCTAAAATTTCATACAAAAAAAAAAAATCATGCTTTTGTCAATCTTATATATGAAATGAAAAGTTGCCAAAAAAACTAAAATTCCAAAAAAATGCTTAAATTGTTAGAGAGAGAACAAAAAATGCAATAAATATTGAAAATTTCAAAACATTTTGACAAAAATTAAACAAGATTTCACAATTTTGATTTTTTTGCATATTAATTTGGTTTAATTTCAAAAATTGCTGGCACTCAAAAGGTTAATTAAGGAAATAGCATAGAATATATAAGGAACAACAAATACATAATCATAAAATGATTGATTCCTTGAATTTATTCAAGAGCAAATAAAATAAATTTTATTATCTATAAAACAATATCATAACCGTATTAAAAAATCAATATAAACAATCATTACAATAAAATTTTATAAATCATAGTTTATAAAATGAAATATGATTTTTAATATAAACTCTCATTTAATCTAAAAATATATAGTCAGACTTCTTTTATTTCTATATAAAGAATGATTATTTTTCATATTAATACTAGTATGATTAATACTAATATTAATACTATTAACATACTATTTATACAATTATAATTTTTAAAGAAAACAGCAAATAAAGCATTGCAAAAACAAAGCAAGTAGTAATATAACTTAAATTGATGTCAAAAAAATCATTAATATAGGGTGTAGCATAAAAATGGGCTTTTCTAATTTCTCCGGGAAAGCTTTTATAATGATGTTGGCAATACTTATTGTCATTTGACCTTTACCAAGATATGCTTTTTGCAGAGATGGATTGCTAGAATAGAACTCAATGTGCTGTAGCTGTTAAGGCATTTTACAAAAATGGAGACAGTGCAAAACAAGAATATCAGCTTTTTTTTAATCTTGGGAGGCATGATTCTGTTCCATCAGAACATGCAATCAGATTATGGATGAGGAACTTTGAAGTTACAGGAAGACTAAGCAAAAACTTATAGGTAGACTAGGAATGTGTGCCAAGAATGATTTCAGTTGCAAATTGTCTGACTTGTGAGTGTCAATGTTGAAATAGTGGTCATCTGCAGGACATCATTTCAAAGCATGAACATAACTATGCATATTTAACAAATGGCAGTGTGTAAGGATGAAAGGATGTGTATGTATTTTTTTTATAATAAAAAGCAATATCAGTTTCATTGCATTCAAAAGTGCCTGTTTTTATGCTATACCCTGTATTTTCATTATTTATTATACATATGTTGATGAGAATGAATTTTAAACTAATAAAATAGCATAATAGAATATATCACTAAATACATAATTTTTGAGACATTAAAAAAATTAGTATTAAAAGAACTATCAAATTATTATATATTAATCCTAAATCTTTTACTAAAACTGAAAAAAAAATCACATATTGAAATAAACCATGAAGCATCACAAAAATTTTTCTTTAATAAAATTTATACATATTGGAATTTGTACAATAAACTTTGTTTTAAACTTTATTATATGTCACCTATCTCAATATTTCTAATACTATTTATTTTACAATAGATACAAACAATTATAAACTGTCTACAAAAACTTGTGAATAATATTGAAAAATGTATGTGCATATACTTCTATAATTCTATGTTATAAATAAATATGGTAAGAAATCAGTTTTAATTATCAAGCAAGACATCTGTGATAGTAAACATATCAAGTTTATTAGTTATATTAATAGAATTTTTAATATAAAAATGCAGAAAGATATTTAATTCAATTTACATATTTAGATGTCTTGCATTTGGCAGGACAGTCTTCAAAATATTTATGCAGTAAAATAACCCACTTTTTACTTTTTATTCTACTTCATACTACAATTTTGAAATGTTATAGTTTAAAACTGAAAGTAACACACATATAACTCTAGTATTTTTTCCAGTTAATTGTGGTATATTAGTCCCTCTCCCAAAAGTAAAAAATGCATGCAAGAGTTTGATTTTAATATCCTAATTTGGAGAAAATAAAATTTTATTATAAAACCACTATTATAATTTTTTATACAGTGGTACCTTGGTTAATGATGATAATCCGTTCCAGGATTACCGTCGTTAACCAAAACCGTCATTATCCAAGGCGTGATTCCCCATAGGATTTAATTGAAAATTGATTAATTCGTTCTGGCTCCTCCCCACAACCATAGTAATTATAAAAATGCAGATAAAACTTATTTAAAATGTCCTAAAAATATGAAAAATATCATTGATTTATTATATTTGCTACAAAAAAATTAACATTAATAAAATGAATCATTCATAAAAACAATTTGTAATTTTCAATCTTCACAAGAAGGACAATTGGGCTCACTTCGGAGTTTTTAACAAACGAACATGTAAAGCAGTTATAGATTCAACAATTATTATACAGGTAAGATTTGATTTTGCCTTTTGGTGGCGAACGAACAGTGACACGTACTCGCCGATTTATTGTCTATATGAACTGTAGAATCTCGGAGACTTTTTTCTTCTAATGGAATTCAAAAACTGCAATGTCGCAGGTGTCAAGTAATATATAACACAAACAAACAATAGAATCAGACTTTTCGCAGAATTTATTAAATAATAATCGTCTAGAAATCATCTTTAAGAAACTAAAAACTAGTGAAATAATAATTGTCTAGAAATCATCTTTAAGAAACTAAAAACTAGTGAATTGATTGCACGAATATTTTTAATTAATTAAATAATTTATTTTCATTACTATATGTTAATTATATCAATTTGGTTAAATATATTTTTATATGGTTATAATTTTTATATATGTTAATTATCAATTACTTAAATATATTTTTATATGGTTATAATTTATAATGATATTGTCGGATTTGAATTGATTGTTAAAAAAGTAATGATTGACTAAGCTAATTAAATTAATAATGATATCGTCAGATTTGAATTAATTGTGATAAAAAAATAACGAATCACGTGATGCGATGACGAGTTGTTTTACAGAGCTCTATTTTATCGGAAGTTCACATAATCAGGAGTCGTTAACCAAAGCCTGCATCATTAATCAACGATATTTTTTTCTTACAACCACTCATCATTAACCAAGTACGTCGTTAACCAAGGTACCACTGTATATGTTTGTAAGGTTGGAAAATCATCTCTCTTCATTCTCTCCATCTGATAATTCAATCTTATTGAAATACTTATTTATTTATTGCCATTTAGTCAAAGTTAAATTGTATTCAGAAAAAATAGCAAAGATTATAATACACTACTCAAAAATTTTATAATTGCTCAAAATTTTAATTTATAATTTTTTTTGCATTCACTGTCTTTCAGGTTAATATAAGCCTGAAAAAAGTGAATACAAAAAAAACAAGAGCAAAAAATTACTTTTTATTTTGCTTACAATTTTATTATTATTTTAATAAAGTAATATTCAGCCAACAGAACAAAATATTTTATTAAAGAGAAAGTTTATAACTGATATAAGAAAGAATATATATATAAATCCTAAATAATTTAAAATGGAGATTTGTATTTTCTTATCACTTTTATTCTTTGAACATAGGATTATTATTTTTTTAATATAAAAACTAACCTTAAATTATAAAAATAGTTTTCACCCTTAATGATCATAAATTAATTAAAATACAATTAAATTTTTATCTAAATATTCTTTCTACTAACTCTATTTAAAATTTCTTTATATATAATTATTTAACATATTTAAGAAACTGGTGAAATTTTAACTATTTTTTTTTTTTTTTTTATTTCATATAGGCAATTTATTTATATTAATACTTTAAGATGAATTATAATGTAAATGGACTGATTGCTTTAAAGAAAATTTTGTTTGATAGGATTTAAATATTTATGAATGATGATAACTATATTTTTAATATACAGTATAAGTATTACAGAAGAGAACCCTACTAACCTTAAAGTACCAATGTGACTTGATTTAGCTATGCACTTAGGTCTCTTCTTAGTAATCAAAGTTAAAGAAACTTACACAACATCCAGCTAATATTTCACCCCAGACAGGTATCTCTCCTTTTGGACTTCTTAGCTTGTCTCGAACAAAATCATTCACCTAAAACAATTTAGGAATTGCATTAATTTTATAATTTAAATTAATAAATATATAACAAAAAATTTGTATTCACTTAACAAAATAAATGTATGTACAGATAATAATAAATCCGGTTAAAATATATTTAATATTTTGATACATACATGTAGTCCTAAAATTTATCATTTCTTTTTATCTGATTCTATGACTATGTAATCGAATTATAATAAATAGACTAGCACATTAAGCAGTACTACATCGAAGTTCGAAGAATTCCTGCTTTTGTTTTTTCAAAAAAAAAAAAAACAAAAAACAAAAGAGGAATTCTTCAAACTTCGATATAGTTCAGTTAACTATCATTCTAAACAGATAGCTGATGATGATATCTACAATATTATATTGAAAATGTTACTAAATAAATTTTTGGTGTATTTATGATACTGCTTAATGTGCTAGTCTATTTAGTATAATTTGAGTCCTAAAATTATAATCACCTTAACTTACAACTATTCATTTTTACAATAGTGTTATTATGGATAAATTCTGTGATTGGTCAATGCAACTGAGAGTGAATGTTCATGATCAATGGTCTGATATATAAAATGGATATTTATGTCTGATTCTTGTATTTTTGTGTTTGTTAAGTTTATGATTAAAATAGAACAGAATAATAAATACTGGTAGTGAATAATCTGTAAATTTTGGGCATTTCTGACTTACAACCATTCTAACTTAGAACAGCAGGGTTTGAACCAAACCCCACCGAAGTCAAGCACTAACTATATTTCTTACTATAGTAAATAAATGAAACAATATTTTATGAAAAATAAAAAATATATATTATATTATAATCATCTAAGCTTTAAATACATTAAATATTTAACCTCTTGAGTGATGAAACTATTTTGTAATTAAGTCTAATTAATATGCAAAAAAATTAAAATTGTGAAATCTCACTTAATTTTTATCAAAATTTTTTGAAATTTTTACAATTTATTACATTTTTTATTGTCATTCTAAAGATTTAAAAGTTTTTTGAATTTTATTTCTTTCATAATTTTTCATTCATTATATAAGATAGGATAAAAACAGTTTTTATATATGAAATCTTAGCATCCAACGAAATGTTTTATATTTTTTGATAGTGGCAAGTTTTTTGAATAAAATAAGGTATGAATGAAAAAAATTGAATATTTTTAAAAATTATCAATAAAAACCAAGTATTATGCAAATTTTAATTAATAACAAAAATAACAGCCTTTTAGACAGGAATAATAAAATTATAAACTTAATTGAATAAACTTTAATGAAAACCGCTTTTGGTATATACCCTCGTCAGTTCAAGTTCTATAATTCAAAAATATTCATTTAAAATACATATATAAGAATGCATAGTAAGCATTAGAATAACAATAGTATAATGATTTTAAATATCATAATTTTTTTGAAGTTTCTTAATAAACATAATTATCTGTGTTAAAAATAAACATATAATGAATTTATAAAATTGTAATATTAAGTTAATAGAGTCTGTTATAAAGAAGAAAAACCAAGCACTATGCAGAAATAAAGGCTTCTGAAGAAGACCAGTGGGGAATGGTCGAAAACGTTCCTTTAGGAAATAAAGGTTTTATTTCTGCATAGTGCTTGGTTTTTCTTCTTTACTCACATTAGTTTCAGAATGTCTACAACTTTAGTAACCTCAGCTGAGTCTGTTATGTTCGTTGATTCTTAAAGAATCAACGAACATAAATGCGACATAGAAAAAGGCCACGAAAACACAGCGTTAGTGTAAAGAGTGGCTATTACAAATCTCTTCATTAAGTGGAACAACGCAAAAATCGTGCTCACGGAAGAAAATCCGATAAAAGGAAAAACTAAATATTGCACATTTTAGATAAAAAATCTGCAGTTATGCCAATTAACAAACTTGACCCTAATGACATCAGTAAAGCATGGAGATGGTGTCTACGTAAAGGACTCTATTAACTTAACATTACAATTTTATAAATTCATTATATATTTATTTTTAACACGGATAATTATGTTTATTAAGAAACTTCAAAAAAATTATAATATTTAAAATCATTATATACTATTGTTATTCTAATGCTTACTGTGTGTTCTTATATACATATTTTAAATGAATATTTTTGAATTATAGAACTTGAATTGACGAGGCTGTATACCAAAAGTGGTTTTCATTAAAGTTTATTCAATTAAGTTTATAATTTTCTTTTTCCTGTCTAAAAGGCTGTTATTTTTGTTATTAATCAGAAGACAATAGTACTCCAAATAATTTATAATTTTAATTTAGTTAGTTAATTAGTTGAAAAGTAATAATTTATTAAAATATTGTCATTTTTTTAATAAAATATGTTTATTGATATGTTTTCTCTTCGTTTCAATAATTTTTATTTTTATTTTTTATAAATTTGAAAATTTATAACCCAAAGCATGACATGAAAATCATCCATTCTTGTACATAAACAACTATAACATTTTCTACTTTATTTTAATTGGCCTGCAGATGCTTTTTTGACACACTACATCCAATACCACATGCAGTGCAGTAAAGCAGGCTTGGCTGAATTTCCAGCAAAACAACTGGCTGCCATAAAACAATAAAAGTGCCATGGCTCTTTTTATAGCCTGAGGTTGTTTACATTAGGTTTTTCTCATATTTTATTAAATTATCAATAAAAGTAATGCAATAAATGAACAAAGAAGTAAAAATGTTTATTTTAACAGAATTAACCAAAATTTCTGTATTGGCAAATTTTTTTCATTTTTATGAATTTTACATCTCATCATAATACGTTTTATTTAAAATTTCAAAAATAAATTTATCACCCCAAAATCAAAATAAGATTAATAAAATATAACAGAATAGAAAGCAGAATCAATAAGATTTGATGAAAAATAATCAAAATTCTACTAATACAATCCATTTACATTTTCTATCTTTAAAACAAATTTTGGCAATTGAGAGATTTAAGATCATCATTGGAGGCACATATTTCCATCCAATAAATGAAAAAAAAAAATCACTCCATGATAGTTGCACTGTGTAACTGAGGATTAAATTTTTTTTAGTTGTTTTTTATTTGTTTTTTGTTTACTTCCTTAATGTATATACATGTCAAATGCATTCAAGAGGTTAATATATTATAAATAAACCATAAATTTATGAAAAAGGATATGTTAGAAAAATTTCTTACAGAATATAAGAATATGAATTTTGTATAAGTTATACAGCAAGACTTCATTGCAGTATTCTTTTCAACTGCTTTAAATTATTACAGTAGGTCAACAAAAATATTAAAATAAGTCTTTATATAAATTTTATGATTTTATTATTAAATTAAGTTTGTTAAAAAAATTAATAAAGCATTAATGTAATTGATACATACTGTCAATTTAATAGCTTTTTCGGGACAAACTCCTACCAATTGTGGCATTAAACCTCTATATAAACCAAAGACACCTTCATGACGTATAACTTTTGAGGCACAATCAAAACTATTTTTATACATTAATTCTCCAATATAGGAACCAGAACGCTGATTTTGCATTCTTGTTTTTACAAGATCGATAGGATAGACAACAGTTGCACCAGCAGCTAAAAAATTTTATTAAATTAGTTAAATTTTGTTAAAATTATTGTAATTTGAAATATAATTCTTATTTATTTTTTGTTGAATTAAATAAGAAATTGAATTTAATATAATTTCAAAAAGTAAACTTTTGAAATAACATCAATTTGATTTTTCATTTTTTGATTTTTTTGAATTTAACATTTTGATTTTTATTTTAACATTATACAAATTTATAAGAACTCTTAAATGCATAATTAACGTAGATAAAAAATAAATTATTTACAATGTGTCTAATTATTCACATTTTTTATTTATGCTTGCAATTAAAATAAAATTAAATCCAAAATGATTATTTTTAATACAATAAACTCCAATTATCTGGGGTTGGATAACCCAGGTGCAGTATTAATTTGAAACCGATAAGCATTATTTAATTATTGATATTTTATTTTAGATGTAATATCTGATTTATAAATGTTCCATGTTGTTTCTTTATTATATCATAGATAAATAGCAAACAAAAGTAAAATCAACTTAAAAATTTAATTTGTAATAACTTATTTTCCATTGTGTAAACAATGAGGAGTTATTTTTATAGCATTTATTTTTTATTATAGCATTAAACATATAAATAATTGGAATTTTATTGTAAATTAGGTAATACAACCTTTACTAACAAGGAAAGAAAGGGAACTTTTCCAACACTAATTTACAATAAGCACCCCTTGTAAATCATGCTTCATTGAATCCTCAATAAAATATGGTCCAGCGAACAGCATCATTTAGAACCGGTATATACAGTTTTATAATTACAGTAATCTTTATTTAATTTTTAAAAACATTAACTATGTAGTAAATAAAAATCTTTATATTTGATCGATAGTTTTTTGATGTTGCAAGATGTTTGATGTGACAGCTGACACTTTATTGTTTGATTTAACAGTTGACACATTGTTTTCTTGTATTGAAAAACTGTTTAAAACATTAACTATGTAGTAAATAAAATCTTAGTTTTGATTGATAGTTGATGTTGCAAGATGTTTGATGTGACAGTTGATCACATTGTCTTTCTGAAACTAACTATGTAGTAAATAAAATCTTATTTTTGATTGATAGTTTTTTGATTAGCTATGTAGTAAATAAAATCTTATTTTTGATTGATAGTTTTTTGATGTTAAAACACTAACTATGTAGTAAATAAAATCTTATTTTTGATGGATAGTTTTTTGATGTTGCTTGTAGTAAATAAAATCTTATTTTTGATTGATAGTTTTTTGATGTTGCAACATAGTAAATAAAAATCTTTATATTTGATCGATAGTTTTTTGATGTTGCAAGATGTTTGATGTGACAGCTGACACTTTATTGTTTGATTTAACAGTTGACACATTGTTTTCTTGTATTGAAAAACTGTTTAAAACATTAACTATGTAGTAAATAAAATCTTAGTTTTGATTGATAGTTGATGTTGCAAGATGTTTGATGTGACAGCTGACACATTTCTTTCTGAACTGTGTCGAAAAACTGTGTCAGCCTTGTCTGCGTTGCTTTTTGCCTGAGATCTAAAATTTCGGAATAAGGAGCAAATGCACAGGAAGTTAGGCACCTAAATTTGAGGCTACATTCAAGCATAGGGTTACATTCTTCTATGGGACCTGCGGACGATATGAACAGGCCTTTTGCCTACCTGTGGTCTGTGGAGTGAGCGAGGATAGGTAATGAGAAATTTTCCAGCAAACCAATTCAGAGACTACATTTGATAACAAACAACTTCCTTTCTCCCTCTTTCTCCAGAGAGAAAGAGAAAGGGTGTACTTTGGTAACAGTATTTTCGCCACTCAGCGGGAGTCCACGAATAAGAGCGAAAGCTTTGCAAATAACGATTTTGTGGTTACAAATAAATTTTCGCAAATAGTCGAATTCGCGAATACGGAATCCACAAATAACGAGAATTGACTGTATTTTGTTACTGAATAAATCATAAATTATTACTTATGAAGTATATAATATAGAACCTGTATTAGATACTTCGTAAACATAATTTGGATAGTAAGGCTCCTTTCACACTGCCAACGACAACGATCAAAGACTAAAGACAACAACCAAAAAACAGACTACTTATTTTAACTTATCGCTTAGCTGTTCACATCTGTTTGAAGATGACTACGATAATTTATATTGAGCATGTGCAAACGTTTGTTTTAATAGTCAGCAAATATGGATCCATTTGTGCTAACATTAATCGTTTGACAAAAAAAATTATTAAATTATTTTCCAATCCAAATCACTATTGGAATAAATAAGGACACTTAAATGAAATTCCAGACTTACAGGATTGAAATGTCACAACACAATGCAACAGAAAGCTGAATAGAGAACAGGACATGATTATGTCCAGTCATATTTCTCTATAGTATGATTTTACTGAAGTATTTATTTGGCAGAAAATGTCAAAAAAAAATATTAAAGTAAAATAGTAAATTCACAAAAACAGCTCACGATTGCATAAGTCGTTTAATTTGATTAATGTTTTCAACACTCCTTAAGGGCCATCATCAGATGTAATACAACCAGTTATTAAATAAATGCAAATTTATAAGACATACAATTTTATCCTACCTGTTTACAAATGTGTGGTGAAAAACAGACATACAAATATATTAATGTATAATTGCAAACACACATTGACAAGACTGTCTTAAGTGGTGATATTATTCAACTCAAATTTAAAATAACCAAAACATAATGGACATTTAATTTTTAAATTCCAAAGCTGACAGTGTTAAAATTTGATTTGGAAAAATGTATGATCATAAAACATCTTTACATTACGTACTTTAGAGTAGTGGTTCTCAACCTCTCTTCTGTTGAGGAACACATTTTAATATTTTAAAATTTGGAGAGACACCTAAGTATTGTAAATAATAATTTAGATTTAATAACGAATTTTTATTAACAGATTATAGTATTTATTCTTATTTATTACATTCAGATTACAGACATACTCGTACACGGGATCATTAAATGGCAGCCCTTATTAAGTTATAGTGACACCTGCGGATTTTGTCTTTTTAGAGAAACTATAATTTTAATTTAATTTTTATTCCTTAATTTTTAAATTTTGAATAACGACAAAAAATTTTGGCTGTCGCAGAAATTCGAGGGTTAGATTTTTCTAACAATACCCTATTTATAGGAATCAGTGCAGTAGTTTGACTGTAATAAGGATATCCAGCCAACCACATTTCACTGTTAATATATATGATTCATACAATTACATAAGTACAATTCATTCTTAATATTTCGCAGCATACCTTCAAAGGTTTGGCGGCACACTAGTGTGCCGCGGCATAGTGGTTGAGAACAACTGCTTTAGAGTTAAAAAGCTTATACTCTAATTGAAACTAAATAGGGGAATATTTAGAAACCAAATATTCTAAGCCAAATTAATCCTTAGCATAATGATTTAAAAATTATTATTAAAAATTATAATTTAATTTTAAATTATTATGCTAAGGGTTAATTTGGTTTAGAATATTTGGTTTCTAAATATTCCCTTATTGAGTTAATAATTATGTTTGGATTAATCTAGTGCCATCTGTTAATTATTAATTAATCAACTCAAACATATTGAATGATTTAATTTAGAATATGTAAATGTTAAAATAATTGCTTAAATATCTAAGAATGGCTAAAACGTAATTCTCAGTAATAAAAAGTTTGAACTTGAAAAACTGATTGGAAGGTGTCAAGTATAGAAGTGGTGATTATCAACCATTCTTACAAACTGTATATAGACATACAGAAAATGCTACAAGGTTAAGATAGTCTTAAAAAAGAACAATACCATCTTTTTGATATGTAAGAATGACAAAGATGTGTGATAAAAAAAAAAAAAACAAGAGTTTGCGAAGAAACTAACTCTGACCTATCCTGGTGTTATTTTATTATGCTCTTTTATTATTTATCATTATTTTTCATTATTATTTAACATATTATATTTTAGTTTAAGAGTTGGCTTACTTTTCATGTTTTCCATCTCAGTAATTAGCAATCATGTGTTACGGAACGGGAACCTGTCTTCTGAACGAACTCTCTCAGTTATTGACGTAATATAAATAAATTTACTACTGATACAACTTTTATTATTACCACTGAGAATATAAGAATGATCTCTTATCAATGTTTTGTTTAGTATATAATTAAATTGTAAAAAGGATGACATGAATTGATTACTCTGTAAGCTAATAAATCTGATATTGTTACACAACATTATGTAAATGAGTTCAGCTCGGGACTGTATGTCACTTAATATAAAACTATAGGTGTCCAACAACACAGGGAGGTGAACGTATTGAAGTGGAGCTGATTGAGTAACAAATAACTTTCTTATAAAGATCTCCAATGGTTTAAAGTTTGTATTGATAGTGGAGGTATTAATATTAATTAATATTTAAGGTTTATTTATTGTGACTATTTTGATTTTTGGATATTTGAAATTTGATTAAATAAGTTTTGTTGATAAATTTGATTGGTGCTTTATTATTACTTAAATAAAGCTTTGTTTACACTTTTGTAAGTGTTTTGAATCCAATAAATTTATATTTTATTATTTAACATTTGTTTTGAGAATTTATTCTATTTATTAGTATAAGTTTCTAACTTTATTGTTGTCATTTAAATCTAACATTTAATTGATACTTCTAGTTGTAAGTTTCCGGTTTTGTTTGTCGTGTAGACGTTAATTCTTGATAAGATTGTTTTCGATTTAATTATATTTATTGTAGAAATAGTAAAAAGACCTGAGCTCAGGCCAGACTCTGGATTTGCAGAGTCATTTAGACCCTTATTCAAAACTTTTTTTAGAAAACATTCCTCAGCTTATAAACAAGTATATATAGGAGTTAAAAAAAAAAAAACATTATAATTAAAATAAAAACTATTACTGAGTCAACAGTTATAATATAATCAAAGGTATTTTACAATCAAAAAAATATAATATTAAAAAAAAGTAAAAAACATCCATGTTGATTTCAAAAGTGGAATAAAATTAATACATTTTTTGTAAATTTTTTTATGTTTATTTTCTACTTTTACTTTTTTTTATTAAATTTAAATAATTACCTTCTGAATTTTCAGTTAAATTAAATAAGACATTCTTAATAGTTTTGGAATTTTATCCTCCCTTAATGTTAAAATCATTTAATATGTTTAACTTACCTCCAGCAAAAGAACCTAGAACAAACCTATATATGCTTTCCAATATTTGGATACCAATACCTCTGTCTGCAGGGCTCTGTTAGGGAAATATTTATTTTTTAAATAAATTGAAATATTAAAAAAAGTAATCACAGCAGAACTGTTGGTATATTTCATATTTAAATAATTGTGTAAAAATTTGATTGCTTTCATCATAAATTTTAAATATAACTTTGTCAGCACGTGTGAAGGAAAAATCATCATTGTTATTATGCAAATGATTCTTTTACCACAAGATACCTATCTAGATACTTGTTTATTAATTTTTTAAAAATTATAATGATTGAAAATATAAAAACCTACTAGTTTAAATTTGGATACTTTTCCTTCAATTGTGCCTAAAATGAAAAATATATATATACTAATTTGATTATTTTATTTTAATTTAAAATATTTTTTAAGATTCTTTACAAGATTTTGAAACTTCATTATTGATAAAAATAAAAAGCATATTTTCTTTAAATAGGTTAACTACAAACTCTATGATATTTTTGATTTATTAAACCAGAGATGGGGAAATTTTATAAGTGATACTTGAAGTAAACTCAAATTTTTTTATGAGCCAGAAGAAACATATTTATAATTATTTTATTTGATATGCTGTTCACTATTACTTTTTGTGTTAAGTTCATTATTTCATCACACTTTTAAAAACTTCTAAAAAATAAAATTCCAATTCAGAAACTATTTTTATGAAGGCAAGATAAAATATACTTTATAGGCCACATTTGATTTCCCATCACTGTATTAAATATATAGAAATTAATTATAAAAGTTGTATTTATTAGCTAAGTTCTTATTTTTATAAAAATAAAAATCAAAGTTTATAAGGAAAAGAGCCAATAAATTTTAAAGCATATCAATTGAAAATTAATTATTAAACTACTTAAAGAAAAAAATTTAAACATATAAAAAGTTATAGTAAAAATTAAATTTAGATAATAGTTTCGAAAACTTACATCAACTGCTTTCATTTCTGTAATTGGTTTCAAAACATGTCTTGTTGGTCTATAAGGTGCTATTTTTTCTAAATCTTCAAAAGTGATGCGTCTAATTTTTAAACACATATTCATATATAACAATTTTTTATGATGAAATAGTTTCATTTATAATTTTTATTAATAATAAAATTATTTCAAATAGATAATTTATATGAAATTATATATGCTAATTTCAAATCAGGATCAGATATTTTGATAATCATATATCTCAATGTAAACCAACTAAAGGATATAATCAATTATTAATTATTACTCAACTGATCCCTAATAAATATTTTTGGAATTAAACAAAATTTAATTTAAATTCCATTTAATTTATTGTGATATATTATCTGATTTGAGCCAAATCTTCTTTGTGTGTTTGCCAGGATTTGCCAAGACGACTTGTGATTACTGAGTTAGTCCATCCGAGTTGTGTTGGATGTGTACAATATGCTATTGAAATTAATCACTATATTAACTTTCCAAAATGGAAATATGCCAGTTAATGTGGTAATCTAATTGGCTAAGGCAGTGTGATGCTATTCTAAAAATTTTGGTTTGATTCTGGGCCAATGCAAATTTTTATTTTGGAAATTAAATTAATCACTATATTAACTTTCCAAAATGGAAATCTGCCAGTTAATGTGGTAATCTAATTGGCTAAGGCAGTGGGATGCTATTCTAAAAATTTTGGTTTGATTCTGGGCCAATGCAAATTTTTATTTTGGAAAAATTATCTAAAATTAAAGTTCAATTATTAATTGATAGATGGTGCCACCTTAGTTTACATTTAATTAATTATTAACTCAATAGATGGTGGCACTATAATTTTAAATTTAAAAAAGTTACAATTACTAAATTCCATTTAATTCCAATAGAGATTATTTAGCTAGTATAATATATTTTATCATATATATCATCATCAATATCAAATACCAAATGAATACAAAAATGAAATTTAATATCCATTTTCCAGTTTAAATATAAAAAACAAAAAAATCATATTAAATAGCATTTGATGATAAAAAGTTTTTTCATAATTACATTTTAAAGAAATAAAGATGTTATATTATATCATCTCCATTTTTAATTTATATTTAACATTTAAGTATTGTGAAATATATGTGATTATTTTTGTAATATCAAATAAAAATATCAGCCCAAACATAATATGGTTTTAATAATTGATAATTTAAATAGTTGTGGAAAGAATTAATCTACTTCTGAACATGTCCATTATTTTGGAATGATTAAAGATACGGGATTAAAAAACATGTCATCAAAATCATTTTCAATGACATAAACCTATAGATTAAATGTCATAATGTTAAACAATTCCTCTTATTACAGATGTGGGGTCCCAAACCGTATGTATGTAAACTGGTGTCTTGAGATCATTTCAGGACGACGACGACTAACAAAAACAAGTGTGAACATATAAGCGATGTTGATGAAGCAACAGAGACTGAGTCTTTGGTCATTGTCGCTGGCAGTGTGAAAGGAGCCTTAGGAATATTTGGATGATTTCATCCCCTAGTTAGGTTGAATTATGATGTGTTATTTGATTTGAGCCAAGTCTGTCTGCTGGAACTTACCATGAGGGCCCGTGATTAAGTTTAGCCCATTTGGGAGTGCTGATATCGGTGTAAGTCCAATAATTCCTAAAATTATTCACATTATGTACATCCCAAAATTGGAAATTTTGCCAATATCTTGGTGGCTAAGGTGTTGAGATGGTAACACAAAGATCCTGGTTTGACTCCAGGCCAAGACAAATCTTTAATTTCGGGAAAATAGTAATAATTATAATTTAATTATTAAATAACAGATGGCGCCACGCTAGCCTAAATTTTAATTAATTAATTAATTCAATAGATGGTGGCACTGTAGCATAATTAATAAAAATAAATACAGTGGATTCTGCTTAATTGGGACACATCAGGACTAAGCCATTTTGTCCCAATTAAACAAAGTAGTAATAAATTCTAAAATTAAATATGTAATTCGTAGGTAAATAAATAATAGTTAAATAATAATAATTAGGTACCTATTTTAATGATTTATTAAAATAATTACCTAATTATTAGTTTTTTACCGATCTCCCCTGACTTTGTCTTCAATACTGGGCCGCTGATATTCACGCCTCACCGCTAACTATAGAAATCCATTGATCTAATGCTTCTTTGACTTCTGGATCCTTACCATCACACTTTCTTTTGAATGTTCCCAGAATTTCTTTCTGTAAAGCCCACTCCTCACCCAGTTGATTTTCTTGTTGTAAGAGACATGCTATGGTAGATTTTGGTTTATTTCAGCAAGTCTATGATAGCTTGTATTACACTACGGTAGATTTTGGTTTATTTCAGTGAGTCTACGATGGCTTGTATTAAATGGCTGGTTTTCTATGGTAGATTTTGGTTTATTTCAGAGAGTCTACGATAGCTTGTATTAAATGGCTGGCTTTTAATTTTACTTGAGTGTAAAATCCTTTCTTGACATATTGGCAAAGATTAAATATGTATGTGTAGCCATACTTTGGAAAAATCCCTAAAATATATCAAAATTTGAGTATAAAATCCTTTCTTGACATCTTGGCAAAGATTAGTGTATGTGTGTAAAATCCTTTCTTGACATCTTGGCAAAGATTAGTGTATGTATGTATGTAGCCATACTTTTGAAAAATCCCTAAAATATATCAAAACTTGAAAATTTTTTTTTCTGCTACTGTCCCAATTAAGCATTTAAATTATGTATTAGTTTGATTTCTGTTCTTTGAGATTAGTCCTAATTACACGGCCAATTAAGCAGAATCCACTGTAATTGTTAATTTGGCTAGTTAGGAATATTTGGATGATTTAATCCCCTAGTTAGGTTGAATTAAGGTATATAATATGTTTTGAAGTAAAATATTGCAATAACATCACCATAATATCTGTATCCTTTTGAGAGGATGGGCCAATTTCCTCCCATAATTGTGTTCCAACCAGTAATTAAAATGCAAAAAATTAAAATTATCATGTCTCACTTAATTTTTGATGAAATAATCTGAAATTTTCAAAATTTATAACATATTTTGTCTCTAACAATTTAAACATTTTTCAAATTTTATTTTTCTCACAACTTCATTCCATATATGAGATTGCAGAAAATATGATTGGATGGCTAAGATTTCATATAAAACAATTAAACAGCTGATATTTTTAGATAACCATATCTCCTCTGAACAAAACCAGCCATGAATGAAGAAATTTGACTTAAATTTTCAGAAATTATAAGAAATCAAGAGTTATGTTAACTTTTATTGAATCAAGTCATTATATAATTATTAAAAAATTACATAAATTCAGTGAAATATTGTCATTTTTATTAATATTTTGTATTAATTATTCTTACATAATTTGTACAGTTTTTAGCAGTACACTTAGTTCTGTTTTTACATGATGGATACATTCCCAAAGAATGCATGTAAAAAATATACTATGGAAAAATACATGATTGGTTCCAGACCTAAAAAAAATCACAAAAATAATACAATATATACCATATGAAAAATCATGTTAGAATTTTATTATTTTTACATGTTTACACATAAATGTAAAAAAAGTATTATATAAAGTAAATTATCATTTGAAAAGAAAAATAAGATACAAATTTTACATTAGTGCCATATAAATGAAAATAGTATCAATATAAAGATCACGATGAGTAGAGAGAATTTTCCAAAAGGACTGCTTTTTTATTTGATGCAAGCTTTGAGAAAACAAATGATGAAATTTTAATATTTCTCCACATACAGTATCTAAACCAGTATGTGCCACCATTTTGAAATCCGAGATATAGTAATTTTTGGAATGAATCTTTAACAGAACAGCAATGTCAATTTGTGTTTTAATCATCAGTCTATGGGAGGCTTATTTCTAATTTTTTAATGTATGATTTTTTCCAAAAGATGAAATTAAAGTATTGAGATTGAAGATTTGTTTTCCTGCCAACTGATGATTAAAAGTTTTAATCGGCAATTTCGTTGTGTTAAAGATTCATTCCAAAGAAACTATACATTAGAAAATTAAAGATTTGCTGCCCACTGATTGCTGATTAAAATACGAATCAACATATGAAAGATCCTTCATACAACATAGGACATATGAAATATCTTCTATTGATATATATTATATGAAACATCTTTCATACAACATTCTGTTGTATGAGAGATTCATTCCAAAACTATATTGACTTTCAAGATAGGTTTTCAAAATGGCAGCGCACATCAATTTAGTTACTGCATGTAGAGAAATACTATAGTTTTATCATTCATTTTCTCAAAGTCTGCACCAGATAGAAGCGCAGTCCTTTTGGAAAGTTTCTTCTACTCATTGGGATTTTTCAATCGATATTATTTTTGTTTATATAATGAAATGTAAAACTGTACCAAAATTAACATGTTACTTATTCATAAACACATAAATTATGCAAAATAAAATCTTGTTATGTGTAACTCATATTGATTTTAATTTTTTATACCATTAAACACCAAACTCAAAATGCAGGCAAAACAAATTCCCTATTGAAGTTATATGTATAATTAGGAAAATTCCTCAGAAATTTCTTTTCTAATTGAAATCAAAAACAATAACAGAGCAGTGGTTCTCAACCTTTTTTCTGTTGAGGAACACATTTTAATATTTTAATTCTCAACCTTTTTTCTGTTGAGGAACACATTTTAATATTTTAAAATTTGGCAGCCGCCTAAATATTTTAAATAATAATTTAGATTTAACAACAAATTTTTATTATCTAAATATTTTAAATAATAATTTAGATTTAACAATAAATTTTTATTAACTGATTATTATATTCATATTACAGACATACTCGTACACAGGATCATTAAATGGCGGCCCTTTTTAAGTTATAGTGCCACCTGCAAAGTTTGTCTTTTTGCAGAAACTATAATTTGAATTTAATTTTTATTCCTTAATTTTTAAATTATGAATAACAACAAAAAATTTTGGCTGACTCAGAAATTTAAAGGTTAGGTTTTTCTAACAATAGCCTATTTATAGGAATTGGTACAGTGGTTCGACTGCAAAAAGGATATCCTGCCAACCACATTTCACTATTAATATATACGATTCATACAATTACTATTTCTTTGCATTTTTCTTCTTCTGCACTATTGTAAAACAATTACACTCAAAAACTAGCACAAGACTGCAGAAATTACTTTGTCAAATTAAAGTAATTTCTGCAGTCTTGTGCTAGTTTTTGAATGTAATTGTCATACAATTACATACATACAATTCATTCTTAATTTTTCGCAGCATACCGTTAAAGGTTTGGTGGCACATAGTGTGCCGTGGCACAGTGGTTGAGAACCACTGACATAGAGATAATACGAAAAAATTTTTCTTCTTAGAATTTGGGTCGATCATTTTAAATCAAAACAAATTGTGTAAAAAGAGAATGAAATTTTTATTCTAATTAATGTTAAATCAAATATCATGTAAAAACAACTGAGTGTACTTTAAATTTTTATTTATCATCAAAAATGGTCTTATCTCATACATAAACAACTGTAATATTCTTTACATTGCTCTAATTGAACCACAGATATTGTAGCAACCGTTTATTGTAGGTTTATTGTAGCAACCCACCCAATACCACATGCCACAGGATAAAAAAGGCTTATCTCTAATTTCCTAGGAAGCACCTGGCTACTGTAAAACAACAAAAGTTTCATCCCTATTTAAATGGCTGATGATTGTTTACATTTTTCGTGATATTTTTCTGAATTTTGGTGAAATTGAAACAAAAAATGGATGATCAAGCTATATTTTATTTTAACAGAATTAATCAATCCTTTTCCTATTATTTAAAATATTTTTTCAAATTTATTTAAGAAATATTTGAATTATGAAAAATTTAATTTATGCTTAAAATTTCAACAATATCATTTATTTCATCCCAAAATTGGAATAACTGATATTTTAGACTAAAAAAATCCAAATTCTATCAAGCAGTTCAATTATAGTATATGTAACCTATAATTTGAAAATTTTTACAACTGAAAAAATTTAGGAACTTCAGTCAAAAATGGATATTTTCATGTAAACAGCAGGAAAAAGCAGATTAGCCATAGTGGATTATTAAAATCAGGATTAAAAATTTTTAATCATTTTTTATTGTTTTTTCATCACTGTTTTGACATATGTGTAATATTTCTAGTATATGCAGGAAAACAATAAATTGAGGAACAATTGATGTAAGTTTAAATAGGATTTGTTCAGGCACCCTAGAAATCAAATGATGCTTCTGGGAAAGCAATACTTCTAGGAATGATGTATACAGTGAAACTTTGATCTAATATTATGGAATAATGTATATAGCATACAGTATTTAATCATATTTTTAAACAGAATATACTGGATCTTAAGAAATCTAAATTCTCTATACAATGAAAATTTTAGCTAAAATTTATCTTGTCTCAGAATTATATCCAATTCTGTTTTTACATGAATTTTTTTAACACAAATTACAAAAAAATTTCATTCTCTTTTTACATGATTGACCCAAATTCTAAGAAAATTTTTTCATATTACGGTGAATGTGGCATTTGCATTATATTATTCCCCTCCATGTTATTTTTGATTCCAATTAGAAATTTCTGGAGAATTCCCCTAATTATATGTATAACTTCAATATGGAATTTGTTTTGTCTGCATTTTGAGTTTGCTGTTTAAAGTGAAAAGTACCTTTTTGATGTTTTATACTAATAAAATAAATGTGCACACAAATTTATTAATTTTGCTGAAAAGTTGATTTTATAATTTTCAAATCATTTTGTCAAACATGATTCTAATGAAGAACAAGCTGGAAAGTTTCAATGTGATCTGAATTATATAATGGCCTAGTCAAAACACAAACACAGTAATTAATATCCGAAACATTGGCACCACAGGAGACTAGCGCTAATTTTGTTTGGTGATATTTTTAGTGATAGCAGTGATATTGCAAACTTTTGCTTTTATTATCAGTAATGACAATGAATAAAATCTTATGTGTAGTTCATATTATTTTGCCTAATTTTTGTGTTTATGAATTAGTAACATGTTATTTTTCTTTTCGAATAAAAATTAAATTATCATTTCATAAAGATTGCACATGTATTATATAAAGTGCAAGCATGTAAAAATGATATGAAAAATCATGTTAGAATCTTATCATTTTAGCTGATTTATTTTATTTTTTAAAAGTCTGGAACCGATCTTCTATTTTTCCACACATATTCTTCACCTTTTTGATGTTTTATACTAATAAAATAAATGTGCACACAAATTTATTAATTTTGCTGAAAAGTTGATTTTATAATTTTCAAATCATTTTGTCAAACATGATTCTAATGAAGAACAAGCTGGAAAGTTTCAATGTGATCTGAATTATATAATGGCCTAGTCAAAACACAAACACAGTAATTAATATCCGAAACATTGGCACCACAGGAGACTAGCGCTAATTTTGTTTGGTGATATTTTTAGTGATAGCAGTGATATTGCAAACTTTTGCTTTTATTATCAGTAATGACAATGAATAAAATCTTATGTGTAGTTCATATTATTTTGCCTAATTTTTGTGTTTATGAATTAGTAACATGTTATTTTTCTTTTCGAATAAAAATTAAATTATCATTTCATAAAGATTGCACATGTATTATATAAAGTGCAAGCATGTAAAAATGATATGAAAAATCATGTTAGAATCTTATCATTTTAGCTGATTTATTTTATTTTTTAAAAGTCTGGAACCGATCTTCTATTTTTCCACACATATTCTTCAGGAACGTATCTATCACGTAAAAACAGAATTGGATGTATATTAATTATAAATATTACTAATGAACTATTTTATAGTTCTACTGTATCTTGTAATTTATTAAAATTTTGTTTTTTACTGTCAGACTTGTTTTCAAATAAATGTTTTTCTGGGTATGGCCATACCCAGAAAAAATTAAAATGACTTTGATGAAATACCTTTTAATTTTATATGAAAATATTATATTTTAACCAAGGAAGATAACTATATTTTTTAATTTATTGATGATTTGCATTTATAGCTAATATTTTCACTTTTAAACAACACAGAGATGAAAACATGTTTTTTCCCCATATTAAAATTTGCATGGGCAATTCTGTGCTATTAATCAGTTTGGAAATGAATAGTTAAAACTGTATTAAACACAGGTAAAATTTCAAGTTGACCTTGTTGAAGTGTCTATGCTAATCAAATTAATACATTTAATTTACCCCACTCTTGAACTTTGACTAAAGCAGGGGGACACTTCAACAAGGTCAACTTGAAATTTTACCTGTGCTAATCAAATTAATACATTTAATTTACCCCACTCTTGAACTTTGACTAAAGCAGGGGTGAGCAAACTTTTGGGAGAAGGGCCATATTGCATCAATGAAATATAGCCTAGGGCTACACTTTCCCAGTGATCCTTATTCTTCACCATCTGACCTCCTCCACAGGGTCGACCAGATTGGCGGCATGTAAACGCTTCAGCTTTCCACTCTGGAGGATCTGGGTCTGCATCTCTGGTCCCATCTCTTGAAAATTTTTATCATGGGGTCCGGGCCCAGCCCGTCGATCCCTGTCCTCCACAATCCGGTTGACTCCTCTATGGGGTGGGCAGTCTGTGGAAGGGCTTGTTTCACCCCGCCACATAGTATTCTATAAGAATGGAGTTTGACCAAAAAAAAAAGACCCCCTCCACAGGTGTGGATGTAGCCTGTGATTGGAAGTGACTGCCCTTTAGTAATCTATCTGATTGGAAAGGGGCATAAAACAAAATTGCAAAAAAACCTCCCAAAATCCTACCTTCACCCAATAACTGTCTGAGGTGACAAAATTCTCTTAGAAGTAATTATCTGATTGGAAAGGGGCATAAAACCTCCCAAAATCCTACCTTCACCCAATAACTGTCTGAGGTGACAAAATTCTCTTAGAAAATTATGTAACTAAAATAGAAAGATCTTGAGGGGTGCATTAGTTGACTAAGATATTATTAAAGGGTGACATGTTAAAATTAAGCCGCTTTTATTGGCTGTTATATGAATCATGGGTTTGAATAACGCCAGCAGGCCAAAAAAGTCTAATGCCATTTTCAGAGAAGCTCGGCAGGGTCGAAATTCTTTTAAATTAATATTTAATCATTTTAAATTGAAAACATACTTTTTAGGAAATTGCGCAAATATTAAAATACAAACACCGGGAAATTACAAAAGATATTGAGTTGACTGACTGACAAAATGATTTGCACAATTTCCTAAAAAGTATTAAAATACAAACACCGGGAAATTACAAAAGATATTGAGTTGACTGACTGACAAAATGATTTTATTTGATTTTGAATGTATTTTGCAACTGATTTCTTATGCAATGACGTTTAGTTAATAAAATGCATTTTTGTAAGAAATATGATATTGTAATGACATCTACTGTTTACCATATGAATTATTACATAATATTGCTGAGGTATGGAACAGATGTGATATTTTTTTGTATTAATTTTATTTATCAATAAAATTTTTGGCATTATAGCTATTAGTTGGAGGGCTGCATTAAGTAGTTCCGAGGGCTGCAGTTTGCCCACCCCTGGACTAGAGTAATTGAGATTTGAACCCTTTCATACTTTTATAAAAGTAATGCAATATTTTTATTAATTTGGCCTTTTTTACAGAATCTTGGTTTGGGAAACCAAATTAACTAATTTAAAGATTTGTTATTAACACGCTTATCTGAAAGTACTTTTTAAACACTGCAATATAATTACAAATTACAATATGTATTTTTTCTTGTTCTGTGATTGCAGTATCTGCTTTGATTTGGATGATGTGAAAGATTTGTTATTAACACGCTTATCTGAAAGTACTTTTTAAACACTACAATATGTATTTTTTCTTGTTCTGTGATTGCAGTATCTGCTTTGATTTGGATGATGTGCCTCCTCTGCATCATTGACAAATTTTTATTACAGGTAGACCTTGATTAGTGCAAGCAAATATTCAATTAATGTGAGTTGTAAGCATAGGCTAGTCTAACTAACAAAGGTCCATCCCCTTTTATGATATCAATTAACAAATTAATTTTCGATTAGTAAAACCAGACGAGGAGCAGTCCAAGAACAGTCACTTGGCTTTGCGAAACATCAAAAAGATGAGCTTTTTGCCATTAACTGTTGTTTAACATTACCATAACAAAGCTGAATAATGGTAAAGATTTTTGATTGATTAAAAATTGATTTTTATTTTGGTTTTGATTTGGCGGTTGGTTTGATGATGGTATGAGAGACAATTTTTGGTAAGTTATTAATTTAGATGATGAACAACGATGTAAAATATGAAAATAATTATTTCTTAAACAGTTAGTATTGTGGTTATTCATTGTGAGGTTGGCTAATGGCCAGAATCTCACAAAGCAAGAACCAATTACCATATTTTACATATAGTTAATACTTTGAATAGTGTAAGAAATTCGTGGAACCCATTATTCACACTAATCGAAGCCTACCTGTACTAATAATTTTTTACCAATTAGGCATCTGAATGATGTATACTATAAATTCACTATAACAAAACACTATAAGCAGTAAATTTTAAAAAGAAGTTTAATAGTTTATTAAGAAACATGTTCAATCCTATAGTGGATCCTCTCAGCTTATATAATTTAAATATTTTAATACATGAAATTGAATAGAATTAAACTTGCTATGATATAATTAATGCCACTTTAATATATGTTAGAGTTTGCCATTAATGATACTTATATAATTTTTCTTTTCAGCAATTATAGTCTGTTTCAAGATAAACTGACAGCCAAACTAAATTGAATAGAATTAAACTTGCTATGATATAATTAATGCCACTTATATAATTTTTCTTTTCAGCAATTATAGTCTGTTTCAAGATAAACTGACAGCCAAACCACCAAAGATAGCTTTATATTCATATGCAATTTGTAAATAACAAACACACATCTCCAATGTTGTTTTGAGAGGCATCATGATATACGAAATATTTATGACGACCTTCCTAAATTTATTTTGAGAAGTCAGCTTTCTTTTTAATACTATTTAGTACAGTAGTTTTAGTAAATAATAAAAATATGTCTTGTTTATAGAAAACATTGTGGAAAATAGCTTATTAACAAAGATATTTGAAATATAATTTGTGATATTAATTTAACTAAAATAGAAACAAGAACAAAAATTTTGTCTCGCGATTATAAAAAGTATATTTTTATATATCATCATATAATTTGTTGTTTTAGGAAATAAATCATTTTTATATTTTAAAGCATTAATACTAAATTTAATTAATGGACTATTTTTCTTTTGTGTAGTGATTTACTGTCAGGTTATCTTGAAACAGACTATAGTGATTCTTCCAGCAAAAAATCTCTCATAACACATTTTTATGATTTTTGCCTTTTCATGAATATAATTTGCATATTGAATGAAGAGTCCTTATTGTAGAACTTCTGTTAACTTAGTACGAGGTAGCATTTGCCTAAAATACATCTGGAGTTTCTTATGGGTCATATTATTTGACATGTATAGAAATCCTTCATACCTCACAGTATATAAGCACTTTCAAATATATATATTAATAAATCCGGGAAGTCTCTCTCTTTTTGGCTTTTTCATCTAAAGTTTAATCCTGTATTTGGAATAGTGTAAATCAATTTGTGTTTTCTATCTATCTTGTTTCCATATTACAAATTTATCATATTTTAAAGCTTTTCTGCTGACCTTAATACTATTTGAGTCAGGCCATTGGGCCATTTATGGTTACTCCATGTATCTGTTTACATATCAGTATATAAAGTGAGTCACAGCTTTTTAGGCTTTCTTATTTGTGTACAAGCAAATGAAAAAACATTTACAGTAAGTGCCAATAGCATTAGGTGTAGAAAAGCATTCACTTAAACCTGGATCCTCAAAGCTGATAAATCCAGGTCTCTCACCTCCACTTTTTCAGGATTAAAAAGTACCATAAAATGAGGTATGTCTGTACATAGTATTTCCAAGGACAACACAATAAAGTTTGGTATATAAACAAAACATTCTTTTGCTTAAAATCAAAATTTATAGGTAGTTTAAGCCAGATGTCTTTTTATTTTCAAGTATGCTTCTCAAAAAGGAAGAATGCAAAATTAAATATTATATCCAACCATAAAAAAATGTTCAGTCTACTTAAAAGTGTTTTTACTTATTTTTTTTAAATTGCCCAATGTAAAATAAATAGTTTTCTTTGATCAAATTTATTTTTTGTAGGTTACTGTTTTTTGAGTCTGAGTATCATGACGACGAAAAAGAAAATTCTAGTCAGAAAAAAACAAAGCCTGTTGAAAAATCTAATAATGAGGAGAAAACAAATAAAGATGATGATGTCCCCCTCTTATTTTTAGATAAAGAACCAAAAAATGAAGAAGCTCCTAATATTTCTGACAATTCAAAGCAAAGTATTTTAAATTCTAATTTTTTGTGTTATCTTAAAAATGCTTATATTTATAATGTTTATAATTGTGATTGCAGAAAATATTGACCTACTTACAGACAATCAAACTGATAACGGAGATAAAGATGATTTAGCATTTCTTAACGAAATTCTAAGCAGTTCGTCGGAAAACATCCCCACTAACGAGACGGAAAACAGTTTCACGCATCAGTGGCAGACAACATTTGGCGCTTCATCCTCGGAGAAATCTGTAATAGAAAGCGAACTGGAATCCTTACTGGACGATATGCATAATTCTGGTAGTACTGCCGAATCAAACATTCCTAATTTTCTACCATCACAGTTGCTTGAGATGACTTCAGGTTTCTCAGACCTAGACTTGAGTTCTGCAGGTATTTTATCTTTTGTCTGGTATTTCCCCCTCACCTAAATTAATGATTAATGGTATTTTCTATTATTATTAAACAGCATTGATACCCGTTCAGCAGTCCCAAAAATCCGACAATACATCCAACAATATTGCCTCCAATTCAAAATCTACTTCTAACTCTAAACAAAAACTACCCTCGACTGGTGCAACAAAAAAGGTTAGTTACTTCCGATAATTCTAACGAATCTCGATATCGTGTTTTCAATTTTAACAATTCTATTGGTATAGGGGAAAAAGGATATTTCTGCATGGTTCAATTTATTTGCCGACCTAGACCCACTATCCAACCCCGACGCCGTTGGTAAAAAGACAGACGACGGAGATAACGATCGGAATTGTTAATCATAAACTTCTATCTTTCTAGTCACATCTGAATGCATTTATTTTATTTTAAGGAAGGCTACTTTTGTACATAGTGCAAGGTGCTAGAGTACAAGTGTAATTTGGTGAATATTTGTATACAAATTATGTATCTCTGTATTAAAGTGTTGGTTGAGTATTTTGGTTTTAAATTGGGTTTGGTTGGAAAACAATGTATTTTAAATACAGTGCCTAGCACTGATACTTTGTCAAGTTTTTATTGGATATATATTTTTCTTGTGTTATGTTTTTGATGGAAATATAATTTTTAAAACTGTTTATATGGACTTTTCATTATGATGATGCAAGCATCGTTTGCAGTTTATACAAAAACTTGTTAATTTATATTCAGAAATAAAATCAACTAAACTTCTTGAAAGCAAACATTTATTACAACTTTAAGAAAATTTCTACATCAATGTATACTGCTGCCAATGATGATACATGTAACTTTACCTGAGATAAACTAAAATTCAACACAGAAAATAAAACTTAATCTGCTAAGGTTTATGACATAAGAACACATGAGCAAGATTTTTTTCTTGAGATCAACGCATTTAAATGGCAGCGAAGATATTCTGCCTTAGAGTACTACAAACTGCACAATTTTCTGAATACATCACATACATTTAATTCTAAAAAAAGCTACATACAGCATGTAGAAATATCAGTTATGTTTGTTAAAGTGGCATAATGCTGTTTGAAACATTATAAAAACATGTTCTTTCTCTGTTATTGAGACGTATTCAGATAATTATGAAAAATATTTACAGCTAAATAAGGAGCTAGAAATAAAATAGTTTCAAACTTTCTTGCAAAAAAATGTGCTGGAAATTATGATTCAATAGTGTAACAACAGGCACAGATCAGGGGTGTACGTGTGTTGTGTCCTATTTGTTAGCACTACAAAATTTGTAAATATGAAAAAGTTTTTTCATGTCATGAACCATAAGTTACAATGTGACAAAATAAATTGTTTTGAACAACACAAAGCAAAGTGATGACAAAGCTATCTTTTTGTACAAAACCATGAATGAAAACTATTTTACCTTGTTAAGAAATTCTGCACTAAAGAAAATTCAAATAACTGTTTTCAAAGGAATTATCTGCAATGTTACAAATTCTACATTCATGCAATAGTGAAAACACCCACGTGGAAAGACGAAAAAAAATAAGGAGAGGATATGATGTTTTATGATGATGAAGAAATAGATTATGCCCTAATTTTGTATTCTTTATGTAGCGTAACGCTTGGTCCACAATCTAGCAATTCGATCGTGTTCCTCTCTATGTTGTAGATATTGTGTTGCAATACTGCCAACCAGGGGATCAGCTGTATTAAAAATAAACAACTTGTTATTCTTTTAATAAATAAATAAAATAAATAATTTATAAAAGTTTACCTGGATTGCAATCTGTGAGTAATGAACAAATAGACAAAAGTACTTTAGAAATAGTTAAAGCTGGACTCCAATTATCTTTTAGTATATCTAAACAAATGACACCTTGACTATTAATATTACAATGATAAATTCTCGTCCGAAAGGTCACCTATAACAAATAGAAAAATTGATAGTATTTCATTTGACGTATAATAATTAGATGATAAATGCAGTATGTGGTTTTTTTTAACAGACTTACTTTTGGGGGTTTAAAAGGATATTCTGGAGAAAAATGAATGTCCAGGAAAAATACACCACCTTCATATACAGAACCCGGAGGGCCTAATATAGTAGATACCCATTCGTACAGATTGTCACCTTTTGGTCCAGCACTGCAATGAATCATTTTTTTTTTAAACTACTTATTAAAGGTAAACAATCATTGATTTACTTACCTGCAATTAGGTGGTGGATCCAAGGTTATTTCAGCTAATTCCTTTTGGATCCTAAGACAGATAAACATTCAGTTACTGTAAATATAATCTAAATTATCTTTAATAAAATGATTTATAGTCTATATTAGAGATTTCCCTTTGTTTTCAACCAATGAGAAGAGAATATTTATCAAATAATGTAGCCTTTGTCACTGACGAGACTAAGTTTTATTTTTTTGGTTTGGATTGTTTTTAGTCTACCGTAGAGAGGGTCCGAGTTTGGCCACAAAAAAAAAATCAATTCATTGTTAAGGAAGAGAGACTATTTACAATGATCGTGAATATGTTAAAAACAAGATTTCGCATAACAACAACTTGATAATTTTATTTACAATATATTTATAATTCATATAATAAAAATAAGTTAATATTTTAAATCAATATTAAACTTAATAATGTTTAGCTAATACAATCTCCATTAATAAACTAAAAATAGAATTTGACTGCTTAACACTTCTTTTGTTGAGGTCATTTAACAAGTAATTGACAACATTAGTGCTTACAGGTCACATGCACAGAAATGTACTGCTTCATGTCTCACTATATTTTGAAGGAGTCTGAACTGATTCTACTGGTCCTAATAAATGGAGTAAATTATGCTTAATTTAACACATTTGAATTGGGTTCTGCAAATTTGGTCCTAATAAGCAGAATGCACCATATCGTATGTTGACTCAGAGTTTGCATTAACTGCTTATACAGGAGAATTGATTATATTAAAAAAGTCATGTAAAATTTTCAGCATATAATCACTTTTATAAATTTGATATATGATGCAGCACTGCATTTTTATACCATACAATAATAATTAGATTGGATAGTAAAGGTTAGTTTTCATAACATTCAGAGTTAGTGTACATTAGCAGCAATGGATGTAATGACCATCAAATATAACAATTTATGTGGACCTAATAAGCAGCTACTCCCATTATCCAATGGTCCGATTAAGCAGAATGCACCATATCGTGTGTTGACTCAGAGTTTGCATTAACTGCTTATACAGGAGAATTGATTATATTAAAAAAGTCATGTAAAATTTTCAGCATATCACTTTTATAAATTTGATATATGATGCAGCACTGCATTTTATACCATACAATAATAATTAGATTGAATGTTATGAAAACTAACCTTTACTATCCAGAGTTAGTGTACATTAGCAGCAATGGATGTAATGACCATCAAATATAACAATTTATGTGTGTGCATTTTATTGTATATCCTACCTTGTAAGTAGGATATTAAAAATATAATTTATGCTGTATATATGTAAAACATATGTATATAAATCTAATTTTTATAACTTGCATTCCTGGCATTGCACAGAGAAATCTTTCAAATTTATCTGAAAATGACATTCAATATCACCTCATGGCTTTTTTAAAGGTTAGAAAAATAATACACAACTAATTTTTAACTCCATTTACTATTGCTAAGATTTATTACATTAGCATTAGAATTTATTTTACAAAGAATCTTCTGATTAATCTTTGTTTGACAACTTGATTAAAATTTAGAAATTTGTTAATTCAGTGCCTTCAATTAAAATCTAAAGATGTTTTTCTGTGGCTACTATGAATGAAGTAATTATCAATGATAAAGTAGATCACTATCATTTCAGCAACCAAGAATCTAGATCAGGCATGGCCAACTGTTTTTGCCCCTGGGCCGGATTGGAAAAAAATGTTTTCACGGGCTGGACGAAATATTAAAATTAAAAAACGATATTCCATATATCCTTAATTCTATAATACCCTTTCGTAAAACTTCAGATATGATAATGGGTGGCTATGAAAATAGGGGAGAGTTGCATATATTGTGTTATGGAATAGCCTGAAAATCTGCTGCTAATTTGTCTTCATATTAGTATGCACACGAAAGGACATTTAAAATTTCTAATAGCTGTGTAGGAGAATGTGAATTGTAAAGGATAAAATGAAATAAGCTTCATTGGATTTCACTAGTTTTATACATGCACTATTTTTATTTTTTTCATTTTTCAATACAATCAGAAAATGTTATATTTTGAGGGATGAAAGAAATTAGCTTTTTTCATAAATTGGAAATGTTTGTTTTGGATTCTTTATAACGGAATCTTTTTAAAAAATATAGAAGTATCGAAAATTCATTTGATTAATTACTAGAAGTTAAATGCTAATATTGAAAAATTGTTCACGGGCCACAAATTCATTATACGAGCCGGATCTGGCCCGCGGGCCGTATGTTGGCCATACCTGATCTAGGTGCTTAGAAAATTTTGCAAAACTAACAAAATGTTTGGCATATCCCAGGTATATTTTCCATGTGATTATCCCCTAAATATGTATAAACAAACATGAAACCTAATTTAAAAGTTATTATTATTAAATGTTAAAAAATATTCAAAATTATTTATATATTTTAAAGCCTTAATTGATAAAATTAAAAATATAAATTTAAAGGAAATCAAATATTAAAAACATTTTTGCTATCAGCATTAAAATTTCTTATGCAATAATTTATTTGGAAAAAATAAATTGCTATGAATCCTTTGATAAGATAATTATCATTTTAAATTAACTGGGTGATGCATGGTAATGAATTAATCCCAGATTTTCCATTTTCAGTTGGAGAATCTAGGATTGATTCTAGATTCCATACTTCCAGATTTTTCAGAGAGATCTGATCCGGTGATCCTTAATTCTACAATTGTGGTCGAACTTGTACTAGATATGTTCGGCCTGTGACGACTCTTAATTGGCCCACTAATACATATTCCTTGTAGAGTTTGAGAGAGAATCTTCAAAATAACCCAAAGAATCTAAAACTGGACCTGACCAGTCAAACCCAATTCTTATTAGGTAAGTGAAGAATGGAAATTAGAGATATAAGTAAAAAAAATCATTTTAGATTTAAAATCAGCATAAAAAAATTGTTATTTCATAAAATATTGAATGGTAGAATTTTTTAGCCCATACCCAAATTATAAATCTAATTGACATGAATTCAGAACTTTTTCTAATTATCTCAAGACCCTATAAAAAATTCACTAAATCTGGAAAATTATTAGGATAACCCAGTGGTTTCCAAACTTTTTATATGTCTGTTCCCCTTTTTCATAAAAAAATTGACACACCCCTCATAACAGTATAATTTTATAAATACTTTCTACTTACAATTTAATACTACAAAACAATACATTGACACACCCCTCATAACAGTATAATTTTATAAATACTTTCCTACTTACAATTTAATACTACAAAACAATACATCATATTTTGTATAAATGAAGGTTTTTACATATATGAATATATATTTATCATGATGTAATAATTTTTAATACAATTAAACAAATCTTACTAAAAAACAAAATATAAAATATATGTTTAATACAACATACTTAATGTCATGAGTGGGCTTATTTTTCAACACAAATTCTCTCAAATAGGGGTGTCATTGAAGATATCGCTACTTGCAATTTTTTTCAGTCACTAAACGAGATTGATATTTTGTCCTTAAAACGGCTAGAGCAGAAAGTTTTGGGGTCATGGATATATATATTCATTCTCTCAAATAGGGGTGTTATTGAAGATATCGCTACTTGCAATTTTTTTCAGTCACTAAACGAGATCGATATTTTGTCCTTAAAACGGCTAGAGCAGAAAGTTTTGGGGTCATGGATATATATATTCATAATCCTTTTGCTGATTCATTTTTTTAATACAATATGAATTTTTTTTTTGTCTCAAAAATGACGATTTTCTTAATTCTTGCCCACCTCCTTCAATAGACTAGCACCCACAGTTTGGAAAACTCAGATAATTTTGTCTCAAAAATGACAATTTTGTTAATTCTTGCCCACCTCCTTCAATAGACTAGCACCCACAGTTTGGAAAACTCAGATAATTCTTAAGCATTTAACATTAATTTTAAATTTCTTCAACAGCTAGTTCAAATTTTATTATACTCAACAGTAACTTATAGCCAACCTGCACTCGTTGCCAAATTTTCAGCATTCTTATGTTCTGCAAAATTATAGCTGGCAAGGATTTTTTATATCTAAAGAATTCTTTCTAAAAATCAAAATTTCTCATTTCTTGAAAAACTATGTTAATCCTTGAAAAATTTAATTCTGAGTATTTTGTCAAATGTAAAATTTAAAAAACAGCTCCACACAAAATGATTGTTTGAATATTGGTGAATTTTCATTGTTAAATAAAAAGATAGTAAAATATTTTGTCGTCATAAGATCAGTGTGTTTAGACAAATCTTTTTTTTTTTTGGGTATGGGTTTGGTGACCATATATCCTTTATTTTAATTCTCTGTCCTTTAGATTTATTTTTTCTCTAAAATGACCATTTTGTCCTGTATTTTGTGAATTGAATTAGTAAATTGAATATCGATGTGCAACAGACAGTCCACAGAAACATGACACTATCATTTTCTATGTTGTCACCTATGAAAAGATTGAAGAATGGCAACAAAATGATGAGTCCTGCCAATGTAAGTTGGTAAGAATTTTTAAATATTTCACAAACACACACTGTTTAAAAACATTTTTAAAATTGTCAAATTTTGTTTTTGTTTCTTCGGATCTAATGCCCCAATGAACGGGTATTTTCATTAGTGAATAATGTGTGGACCACTGAGAAAACCCAATTAAGAGTCAAAACATTATATACATCATGTCAAAGTTGCATTTGGTATAAATACATGCTTCTATAGTTTTATGAATTTTTTAAACAAAACCCAATTTATTAAAAAAGTTCATTCTGGTGAAAAATATCAAAATTAATTTTTTAAAGTAATATGATTGTTTAAAAATGTTGTGCTGTTTATTATATTTTATAATAAATGTTATAAGGCTTTTTAGTTTTAGTGAAACAAATAAATACTAGAAAAAGCAGGTTATGAAACTAATAAATTGTTTCATAACCTGCTTTTTCTTATTATGAAACAATTTCTGATATCCTTTATTTTCTCCAAAAAATATGGTCACTGTAGGTATGCGATATCTGATAATATGACTATTTGCAGATGTCAAATACAATAGAACTGGATTTTGTTGGCTAAAGTTATAATAACTGCCTAGAGATCATCTTTAAGAAAACAAACTTTTAATTAAATAAAATTATATATTATAAAATATAGAATCTAAGTATATTATGGATATTCTGGTAATTTTATTAAATTGTAAAATGGTGATCTATTGAATTACGTGACAGTGTAGTGAACAGTTTTACAGTACTCAATTTTGTTGGAACACAGTATTCATTTAAAACAAAAACAGTAACATTTTAAACAAATACAGTATTCATTTAAATAATATATGTATAATATTAATCATTTAAATAAGTTAATAATTTCAGTTTTTCTTCAAAAATTTATTTATATTAATTATTTGTAAGAATTGAATGAAATTCCATTTTAAAATGCAAAAAGCTAATGAAACTGACTGGAAAACATTACTATTAGATTGGCCAATAACTTGTGTGGTTTTTTTCTAAGTAAATAACACAAAACTTTTTAATATCAAACAACTTTATTCAACAATAATATCAACTATTTTTGCCATCTTTCTGGTAGCTTCACAATTCAGCACTCAAAATGTCCTGGTCTTTTGTAAAATTTCCTTATATGTATAAATAAGTGACATATGTACACCTAGCCCTCGATTTACATGGCACTTAATTTACACGGTTTCGCTTTTACACAGTTTTTAAATGAAAACAAAATTTTTTTTGTGTGAGTTCGAATAATGCATGTAATCGAGACCTACCTGTACTTGAGAGCCACAATCAATTTCTTTCTGGGCAGTGAGAGCCACATCAATTTTATTGGGTAATCTTAACAATAGTTTCAAGAATTGTTTATTATATATTTCACATGCATTTATTTTGTATAGATGCATATTAATTTTTACAATAAATGAACAAATTATTTTACAAACATATTATTTATTAAATTAAATAGGTATTTATTCTATATTAACTATTGACTTTCATGGTATAGAGTCATATTGAAAGTACCAAAGAGTTGCAATTTGGCCATTGTGATCATATAAGAACAGCTTATACAGGTACATTGTAGTAATTTGCAATATTGATGTTATCATTATCATCATCATCAGAGTCTTGTCCCAGACGATTTTGTTTTTCCTTTAATTGCTATTGTAGAGTTACATTCCATAACCAAGTTTCCCTTTGATTTCTCATTTTTCCACTGATTCCCCAAAATTGCCTTTTCATTAGCCTTAAAAACTTGAACCATTTTAGATTTTCCATTTTAAGATTCCTTTGTTTTATAGTGGCATTTTCTTTGGTCTTTTTGTTTTATTTTTAAGTTTCAAGTCCATTATAACTAATCTATGCTGATTAATCAAACTCTCCCCTATTAACATTCAACTTCTTATTTCTTAATATGACTTTCATCAAAATCAACTTACCGGTATTACTTTTCCTAGTCACTTGAATGATTCTATCTTTCATAAAATTGTCAAGAACAATTCTTACCACATTCCTACTGCTGGATTGGCCAATGTAGATAACTTTATACCTTATCTTCTTTGCCTTATTTCCTTTCCACTTAGTTTTCTGAATACCTCCAACATTTACTCTTCTTCTCTTTAAAGTGTCAGACAGCTCTTTCCTTTCCTAGTGAAAATTCTTATATTTCATGATCCAATTTGTACATTTTGAACCAGCTTCTTTATTCACTTCCATCCAGTAGAATGTGAGAAATGGACAAGATTCTCACATCCAGTAGAATGTGAGAATCTTGTCCATTTCTCACAGCATGCATGTCATCTATGGAATACACCTTAGCATTGATGGCACAGATTTCAGAATTTTCCATAATGTGGTATAATTTGTAAAAGACAAGTGATGGCAGAATTCTAAAATTAATAGTGATGTATCCAACTGAAAAGATTTTATTAAAGAGAAGCAATGTATTTAGGGAGAAAAAAATAAAATAATCAACTATACAGATATCCACTATTTTTCTGATATCTATTTTAAACAAACATAATATTAATCTGAATACTTCCAGCCAATTTAACCCCTAGTATAATAATTTTGAATTAAATTTATAATTTTAATGATTACGATAATTTTCAAATCAAGGCCATTGATTTGAAAATTAATTGTTAAAATTATAAATTTAATTACAAGTACATTCACTAGTTAATAAAAAAGGATGAAACCTTAAAACTTGATTGAAAATTTTATTTTGTTATTAAATAAAGAAATTCTGAAGAGAATAATTTAAAATAAATGTCTTTCTATCATAAAAAATTGCTTTCTATAAATACTTAATAATTTCAAATCAGGCACTAATTTTTCAACTATGTTATAAACTTTGCATCTGATTTTACAATAATCAAGATTTTAGAATTTTTACTTATGATTGTTCTGTAATTTATACTTTTTATCATTCAAGACTAATTATTTGTCCTATTAATTCAAATTAGAGAGCTTACAATAAACTGCTTCAGTTATTTAAATTTAATAATTACATTTTCCATTTTAATTATTAATATTCTTAAGAAATTAAATGAGTATATTCAAGTACAGAATATTAACATAAAATTTTAAATGAAAATTATTCCTTAAATTCGTTACTATAACTATTTGTATCAATATTTATACTGTAAATATTATTGTCTAAATAAAAACAACTTGGCAATTTTTTTTTTATTTCTCTTACTCCACCATTATTGTTTTTTGGTGGAGTTAGAAAGAAAGAAAAAAAAATCAGCAAGATATAGTAGTTTAGATCTTTTGATCATAGTTAATGATCAGATTTTGTTTATAATTTTATGGTATACTGACTACTTTGTTATCCTGATTTTTTTCTTGTTAGAGTATTAGTTTTTTTTTTTTTTTTAATACTTTAATACACAATAATTATGCAATGCATTATATTTATTAAAATTATAAATAACAAAGTTAGTTAAGAAAAAGTTATATGGTCACTTAATAATAATCTGTCCTTGAAATGTAGCCAGTCTCACTAAAATTTTGTTTTTTTTTCCTCAAATAAATAAGAAAGAATATTATGGACTTATGATTTTTTTTAGTTAGCTAATTAAATTTTTACATTTGTAGATACAATATGAGACTATGAGTTAATAGACATGCTGTGATTAATGAAAGCAGTTTCTTTGTTAAACTGCACAAAATGAAAAATAAAGAATTGATAAAAGGAAACAAGAGTAATACAGTTAATGAACAAGAAAATGTTGATGATGGAAAGAGTAAAAAAGAAAGCTCAAAAGATTGCAAAGAACAAAGAGATGCAAAGAGTCTTAGAGCAAAATTTCAATTAAGGAAAGGTAAATAACTTTTATATATATAATATATATTTTGAGACTATATTAATTTTTATATAAATATCTATTTCTTTGAATTATAATAATAAGACAAGTATAAATAGTGATAATAATAATAATAATAGTGAAAACATTTCAAAATAACTAATATACAGTAAATTTACTAAGCGGATGAGTTCTCTTTCACAACAGGAAATACTTTGTATAATATTATAAATTTCCATCTACACTGAATACCTTTTTATAAATAACTAACGATAATTTTGATCCATGTGCTTTGATCAAACGTCTTAAGAAAAAAAAGATGGCTACTAGAAACCAAAGCTGCTTATGGGAACAGATTACTATGTAATATTCAATTTAATTCTATATTTTAAAATAACAAAATATCTTTTATTATTTAAATGATTTTGGAAATATTAATACTCAAATTTCCAGTTTTGAAAAATTATAAAATTTTTACATTCAGGAAAAAATACACTAAATGATCTAACTGAGAAGGCGCAATGGAACTGAAATTTCCTTGTATTAGCTAAGCCTAAGTGTCCTCTCTGTATTATTAATCTGTGACCCGGATCCTTTCTGAAAAACTGAAGGTGTGGGACCCGGATTTGAACCCTTAGGCATAGTTAACACTTTCTTACATCATCACCTGGAAGATCCGGTTTTGATTTCGGAGTCCACATCATCAAAATTCTCATGATATCCAGATCCAATTTATTGAACTTTATTTTCTGTGACATCTGGCTGACTCCTTCCCAGAAGTGTGCAACCTAAATCCCATAGTTCAACCCCTCTGCATGGATTGGCAGTCTTTGGAAGAGTTTGTTTCGCCCCGTCGCATAATATTCTTAGAGAATAGAATGTGGCATCATCTGTTGACAACCCCATAGCTCACACCAAAATAACAAAAACCGTTTTTTTTTTAAGACAGCCGACTTTTTAAATCGCCTGCCTTCAAAAAAAAAAAAAAAAATTATTATAGATGTTAAAAACTGACAGTAATTTTTATAATTTGTAGTTCAATTTCTCAACAAACAGACTGACCTAATCAAAATGATTTTCGTTAGAGAAGTTGAGCAAAAAACGTGAAATAAAATCTTTTTTTATCTTGTTTCATGTTTTGGGTCTCATTTACCTTTCCTTCCATCGCTTTTGTTGAATGTTGGTAATTTTCCACTCCATCTACTTAGGAGTTTAAAGCATTTTCTCTACAAATCCGTTACCAATACAATTCAGTTTCAACATTTTTTACAACACTTCCATTCGATAAGAGTACTAAGAAGCTACATCAAACAAGCCCTTTCACAGATTGCTCACTCCTGATATAAGTAACCTGTGAAAAGGCTTGTTTCACTCTGCCACTATCCTCTTATTTAATGGAAAGTGGCTTCATCTCTTGACCAAAAAAATAGATTGCCAACTTCTGGGAAGGAGTCAGCCGGATAATAGAAGATAAAATTTAATAAATAGAATCCGGACCTCACGAAAAAGTTTTGGAGAGATAGACTAGAAAATCGAAACCAGATCCACCAGATAATGTAAGATATGGTTAACTACGACTCCGGGTTCAAATCCGGATCCTAACCATCAATTTTCCAAAAAGGGTGCTCATTGAACCCCATCTTCCAACCTTCCAGTTGTCTCTATCATGGGTGTTGGAAGGCCTGTGGTGGGCTCTAAATCCGGCTGCCGCCAAGTACTTCATCCCAGAATGGAAAATTTTCCACTCTATTGAATATTAACTTTCCAAGAATTTATTCAGGAAGAGTCTGGATTGCTGACTTTCAGCCTACACCTGATGGCTTACCCCACCATGGGTATGAGCGGCCCATGTTTGGCATTGGAATGTCCCGCTCATCGGTATACAACAGTATGGAAAGCGGCATAAAGCTCAGAAAAAATGTCTGGCTCACCCGATATTTCTGGGATTCAAATCAGTTTTTCAGATACTTTATTGAAAAAATTAAATTTTATTTTAAGTTTTGAACTATATGAAAACGAAAAATTTAAACTTATGTATTTTATATGTTTAACAGATAAATAAAGCAACATCACTACATTTGTAAATCTGTTACCATTATTTTCCAAGCTATTATTACTATTTTTATTGATAGAAATATAAATATATTTGTGTAAATTTTTAGCTATTAACAATGACTGGTGAAATTTTTCGGATGTAAACAAATTCGAGAGCTCCATTTCAGTGCATTTCATGAACAATCTTATCCCATAGTTTTATGATATGAAATTATTTGAGAAATTCGCGTTTTAAAATTGGGATGGGGAAATTCCCAAATATGGAATTGAGCTACATCACCTATTAGAACATTTTGTGCCGAACTGTTCTATAAAAGTTTCGCTTCGAGCAGTGAAATTCTTTGAGAAAGCGAGGAAATGCTAGTTCTTCTATTATGGAATTTGAATAAAGCCATTTATTGGAACAAATATTTCATTTATAAATATTTCGTATTGAATATTTTCGTTTCATGCTATGAAGTTCTTGGTGAAATTAAAATTTGAATTTCATAGTTAATTAACTGTCAGATTCTCAAAGTTTTGAATTATATGTAAATAAATTTATTTGAACATATTGTATTCGTTTGCACTATAGAAAATTTCGTTTGGTACTATGAAATTCTTTCAAAAATGATAGTTTGAAAATAACTAGTAAATGCTATGGTTCTCTTTGCAATATTTCGAATTATGTTAAATATCAATTTATTTGTTTTATGTAATACAGTGTATTTCGATTTATTAATTGCATCTTTTGTACTGTGAAATTCTTCTAGTTTTAATTAAAGACAAGCTGGAGAATTTGCAATTTCCGTTAATGTTCTCGTTCGCCTGACAACTGGCAAATAGATACGTACTTGAGACAGGATTGATGGCGCTATGGATTGGGATCACGAAGTTCCAAACTGGTTTATACCCCAGACGTGATTTTCCAGTGTGTATAAATGAACACCATCCACGACAATATGGACCTTGTTAAGGAAAGTTTTCAATCAATGCATTAATACTGCACGAATCAGACTCGCACTCTCTCTAAACCTTAGTACAAATATTAAGTAGTTTGATTATAAATTGAAGCTTTTGAAATAATATAAATGCTAATAGTAGTAGTTTATATATAACTCAAAATTGAATGTTTATTTTTAACATTATAAAATCTAACCTTGAATTGTTAAATGTAATTAAATTTAGAGTAATTGTTTGAATCATTAAACAAGCATTAAAATTTGTTTTCAATTTTAAATATTCTAAATTTTAATTTTACATTAGAATTATTTTTTTCTATATTTAAGAAAAAAATCCTGAATTAAAGTTTGAAGGAGAAGGAGTGAATTTTAAAGCTAAACTTATTGGAATTGAGAAAGTTAGTGATGCTAGAGGTGACAAGATGTGTCAAGATTCCTTACAAAGGCTAAAAGTGAGTTTTTTAATTTCTTTAATGCTTCTATTTTTATATAATTTACAATTTTAAAGCATCTAGAAAAAAATTCTTTTTATTTATTTAATACAGTAAAATTTTGTTTCCCTATTGTTTTTATTATTTAAAAACATAGATTAAATTAGATTGCTCAGCTAAATTCTATAGCTGAAAATAAAATCTTTGACATAATATACAATAATCCCTTGATCAGTGCTGTTAATAAATCCTGGTAATACACCACATATATCAGAACCTCACTAATCAAACTAAAAAACCAATGGAAATGATTCTAATGAATCTTGGAAAATGTCAAAATTATAAACATGTATTTTTTCCTCTCTCAAAATGTATCTATATTGCATTATATGTACTTTAAATCATTGAGGAATATGTATAGGTATTTAAAAAATAGTAAGAATTTAAATTTATTTTTTACAAACTTCCATAAATTTTGTAAAAAATAAGTGCAGATCTGTAGACATTGAATACTGGAGAGGAATTGAAGCCAAGGCTGGCTATATAATATTGTAGTAACTATTATTAGATAGTTGATATTCACGCTAAATTAATTAATAAATAAAATTACAAATGAATTTAAAATATAACAATTACGTGACGAAAGTTATAATACTAACAGAATTAAATAAATAAATAAATTTATTGCAGTGCTCTAATCATGTAGACTACAACCCTGAGATTCAGTTGTCAACACTTCAGAGGATTTGCAAAAAAAAATCACACTTATTGAAGCGCACTAACCAAATTTGATACTGCATATATCAAGGGATAGTCTCAAATTTTTTGCATGCTAATCAAAACCGCATTATTCAAACCTGCACTAATCAAGGGATTCCTCTATTAAATATTTGCACTAACCAAATTTGATACTGCATATATCAAGGGATAGTATCAAATTTTTTGCACGCTAATCAAAACCGCATTATTCAAACCTGCACTAATCAAGGGATTCCTCTATTAAATATTTAATTATTGCATGAACTAATTCCAAGTTAAAACAAGCCATTTTAGTAGGAAAACCACTTTTATTAACAAAATTTTTTCCTGCTAAAAAGGCTTGTTTTAATTTGAAATTGATTAGAAAGCAGATTGAACTTTGTTTATATCTTATAAATTGCATGAACTATTTAAACAAGTCAGTACTACTAACTAACAATGAAGAAATCCAATATCAAATGAAACAAAGTTTGCAAAATAATTTAGAATTAACTCTTAAGTTTTAATAGTTGACTATGTATATATTATAGTGTCTTCATCTAATGAATAATAATTAAATTACAATAAACCTTCACTAATTAAGATTAATTGGAAGAGAGTCAGTTGGATTAGTGGAGTAAAAGATAGCTCCAGAAGACAAGCATAAAATTTAAATACAGTGATACCTCGGTTCACGAACACAATCCGTTCCTTGACCCTGTTCGTGATCTGAAAAGTTCGTAAACCGAATCAATTTTTCCCATTGCAATTAATGTAAATCCAAATAATACGTTTTTTCCTAGAAAAAATTTTTAACATGTTATGGCTTTATGTATGGAAATAATACAGAAAGGAAATAAATATAACAGTAATATTAGAAGAAAGCATGTTTAACACCACCTTCACTAACAACTCTTAACTTTTTTGGGAGCCATAATAAGGAATAAATTTAATTAAGTAAAGAAAAATACTAAAATATCAACACTTGTTGGAACTTTACTGTACGGGTCATTCCATATAAAATCAGCCAAATTTAAACAAAGTGGTTGCTGCATGATTTTTGATTTTGATGAATTTTGGCATGTTGTTTATATATATTCCCATAGGCTCAAAAGTATTATTATTTACTTTAAAAAAAATTTAATTTCTGAGATATGAGAAAGAATATGTATGGAGGCAGACTAAAATTTGTATATTTTGTACTTTTTATAATCGCCTGTAGTTTTTTATGTGATTA